>JADLSH010000351.1:0-143197 GCA_016169945.1 Trachythela sp. YZ-2020
TGGTGTTCCATAACCATCTAAGGTTGGATATTTATCAAATTAATCACCGCGTAAAGTGTAGGCGGCCAGCCGAAGGGCCTTTCCATTTAGTCAACATTTAACAAAAATAGAATTGTAGCTGGCTGGCTGGCCATGAGCTTGAATACATGTACGCGGCAACAGTCCACAGTTGCCTGCCCATGAAGGAGTCTCTGTGAAGGAGTAATATTGAATAATTCAACAATAGGCAATTTCGCGAGTTACGGACGCCGTTTAGCAAAAGTGTCAAAGGAGAGGTAAACACACAATAAAGCAACAATAGCATGACTCTAGGGACAAGAGAAATATTCCACATTGGGACGAGGTGTATATAGTTACTACGAAGCTGGCAGAGCCAAGTCGTCGTGAACTGTTTGGGGTGTCACTGAAACTTGCACTTCCACAGTCACCCAAGTCACTCGCATAAAACGCATGCAATTTTCTTGTGTGCATCTTAGAATAATTTTTACTTCTGTTTTAACCAGATCAATAACGTATCAGAAACAATACTATAAATGCCAGTGCAATAAAGGAACGAAGAAATGCACAAATCATGATGATGATTCGTTACGCACTATGTAAATATATTAAACATACTTCAGTCTATATGGGTGTTGATTATATTTTCCCCAGCAGCAACAAACATTGCGCCTTCAAGACTTGAATATGCGTAAAAAGCGCGTCGCTCTAAGAAACATCTACACTCTGATAGTTTTGGAACGAACCATACGTGGGTATTTATTTGTATTTGTAGGAAATTAAAGAAGAAACTAAAAATCCAGTGTTGAATATAGATTCAGACATATTTCCAGTTCTAACTGAGCAATAACGAGGAGTTTTATTAGAGTTCAAGGTCAGCAAAATCCACATATTCTTGATAATTTTTACTGTAAAGCAGGTCAAGTTTTTACAAAGAAAACCGGAGGCTCAGTTCTCCCTACGTCTTGCAATATTTTAAGATGATCCTATCGCTCCTAATTATTATACTTCGGAAATTAGCCCAAACTTGAACACCCTCGATATAAAGTATTCAGTAGAATATACAAAAAGAGATATTGGAATAAAAAAGTATACTATTGGAATACATAAGTCATTTAATCAGCGCTTTTTACACATATAATGAGGTCAAATGTTGGCGAACACATTCAAATGAGCAGAGTAACGATAAGATATTTACAGTATACGTTAAACATGCTAGGTTTTAAAGGACTATTTGCTCTGCTGGTTTCTTACCATGCTTCCTGATTCAAATGTCATTTAATATTTAGCAGAACCAAGCTAGGGAACATCTGCAACAATACATAGGCCATGTACTTTATTGTCGAATAATCCGGTTTGCCCTATAAATAGTTTGAGAATACAACTTCAGCAATGTTGGCATGATTTTAATACTTTTATGAGAGTGAACTTCATCTAAAGAAAAGCTCAAATAATGCACGATATTCGTACAATATTTAAAAATAGGTACGCTAAGCGTACGGCCTGTATCCTACTCATGGTGCCCATGAAGGAGTAATATTCAACAACCAGGCTTAATTTCGTAATTACAGGCGCCATTTTTGCAAAAAGAGGGGCAAACACAATAAAGCGAGAACCAACGCATGACTCTAGGGGACAGAAGTATTTTGACCATTGGGACAGAGGTCCTTATATGGATTACACGGCTGGCAGAGCTATAGGTTTAAATACGTACGCCCCCTGTCTGGTTTCAATAATCGTCGTTCCTATTGGGGTTTTGGGAGTGTCACAAACTGCACTCCCATGGTCACCAAGTCACCCGCACAAAACACATGCGAATTTTCTTTTGTCAATCTTGTGTGCATCTTTATAGAATATGCGCATTTTTGAGTTACGTACTTGTGTTTTAACCAGATCAATAACGCATCAAGGGAACGATACGATAAATGCAATACGAACGCCGAAACGTACAAATCATGCTACGATGTTGATCAGCGAATCATGCTTTGTAAAATATTCGATTTATATTTGATCTATATGAGGTATTATATTTCCATGCTTTCAAACGCGTGCGCCTTCAAGACTTGACAATCGTAGAAGCGCATCGCTCCTAAAACATCTATACTCTACAATAGTTTGAGCAACGAACCACATACTGCGGTGGTATTTATTTTGTATTTGTGGGGAAACTAACGAGGAAACTAGAAATCAGTGTTGGAATATAATTCAGACTTATAAACGCTTGCAATAACGAGCTCTATTTATTAGATTCAAAAGGTCAGATTGTCACATATTCTTGATAATTATTACACTGTAAACGGGTCAAGTTTTTACAAGAAAACCGATCAGAAAGAGCTTGGAGTTATGCTCCTTTACATATTGCAATATTTTAAGATGATCCTATGGCTCCTCTCATTATTATACTTCGATTTGACCCAAACAAGCTTGAACAGACGAATCGATATCAGTATTCAGCGAGACGCATTCCTCACGATAAACAAAATATAAGAGGATATTATATTTCAACAACAAAGCATTGCGCCTTCCAACACTTGATTCCGGCGCATCGCCCCTAAACATCTGCATACTCTCACAATAGTTTTGAACGAACGTACCGTACGTGGGTATTTATTTGTTGTATTTGTGAAACTAAAGAGGAAACTAGACATCAGTGTTGAATATAATTGAGGACATAAACGCGCAATAACGCGGAGCCTCTATTTATTAGACTATTTAGGAGTTCAAGAGTCCCAGCTATCCACATATTCTTGATGATTATTACACTGTATAAACAGGTCAAGTTTTTATAAGAAAAAGTTCTCTACATCTTGCAATATTTTAAGATCATCCTAAAAGCTCCTCATTATTATTATACTTCGATTGGATCCAAACGCATGAAGAGACTCGATAAAATTAAAGTATTCGGCGAGATGCATTCCTCACGACAATAGTGGAATACGCAAGACATTTAATCGCGATGCACGGCGCACGTATTGGTCAAACATTGGCAGATTAATTGAAATGAGTAACAAATGTAGGCCCTATATATATACAAGGTTATACAGTTATACAATGTTTTATTTTTAATATGTTGTAGTATTTCTTATATACCTTAATGGCTTAATCTTCGACAGTTTGACTTGTTTAACTGTATGCAGTTTGATAGTTTCTATTTCAGAAATAAAACAACTACATTTGAAATTGCCACATATTTTAAAGCATTCGTTTCTATGTGATCCCCATACTTTTGTATTGGAAAACCTTCGTATTTCCACGTTTTTACATGAATTCGACGTTTTGTCAGAAAGAATTATTTTGACATTTCAAAACATAAGCGCCATGTTGAGTATAAGATCCTCTAGCCTGCGAACAGGAAAAATTGAATGATGTAATGACGTTTGGGGAACATTACGTTAGCTGCATTGCGTTGAACCACTTGCTGATTGGTTACAATTTAAATAAGCTCGTCGCTGAAAAGGCTACACACGCTAACAGCTAACAACCAACATGCTAACAGCACGATGGTTAATATATCTGCATTCGCAAGGCAATACAAAAATAGGTCCGCAAAGCGTACATGTATCTGCTCATGCGTATTTGCATGAGACGTCAATGAACGAGGTCAATATCACTCCAATGAGTGGATGAACGTTTATCTTGCTTTTCAAAAACTGTGCATAGGGATGAAGCTACGCTATTAGCCCACGGTAGAGCAATTTTTAAACAATTGTGAAACCTACAAGATTTTAGTCTTTTATACTTGAGAATAAAGGTTATGTTATGCAGCACTATTTACACACCACATATAAATATTACATACCATCAACTCATTTAGTCCCCTAGTCACAAAAGTTTGGGAAAGAAATGCCAAACTGTGCTTATATCTTTACCAATCCAAATATCAAAAAGTAAAGTTAATATAAGATGATGTTGACGATTGAAAATGACAAACAATGACCATGAACTATTGTCGATTTGACCCAAATGGTGTTGAAAATAAATATGGCTTCTTATTTTTTAACACTTTTGTGAGTGAACTTTGTTGAAATGTGATGTTGACTTATTGAAATGAGAAACAATGACCATAAACTATTGTCGATTTACCCTAAAATGGTGTTGAGAATAAATATGGCATTATTTTAACACTTTTATGAGTGAACTTTGTCGAAATAGAAGCTTGAATAATGCAGGATATACAATATGTACAATATTTAAAAAGGCGCACCACAATCACATATAAATATTAGCATACCAGCAACTCGTTTCGTCCCCCCTAGTCACAGCAGTTTGGGAAAGAAATGCCAAACTGTGCTTATATCTTGATACCAATCAAAATCTCAAAAGTATAAGGTGATGTTGACTATCGAAATGACAATTCGATTTGACGATTTTTTGACACAAACAGTGTTGAGAATAAATATTGCATTATTTTAACACTTTTATGAGTGAACTTTGTCGAAATAGAAGCTCGAATAATGCAGGATATTCGTACAATATTTAAAAAGACACACCACATATAAATATTACACGCCTGTCAACTATTTTCATCCCCTAGTCACAGCAGTTTGGGAAATAATGCCATACTGTGATTATATCTTCATACCAATTAAAATCTTAGAAAGTAGCAAGGTGATAGCAATTGACTATCGAAATGGCAATTCGATTTTGACACGTTGAAATAGTGTTGAGAATAAATATTGCATTATTTTAACACTTTTATGAGTTAACTTTGTCAGGAAATAGAAGCTCGAATAATGCAGGATATTCATTACCAATATTTAAAAACACACTACATATAAATATTACATACCATCAACTATTTTCGTCCCCTAGTCACAGCAGTTTGGGAAATAATGCCAAACTGTGCATGCTTATATCTTTATACCAATTAAAAATCTTAAAAGTAGGTAAGGTGATAGCTATTGACTATCGAAATGGCAATTCGATTTTGACAAATAGTGTTGAGAATAAATATTGCATTATTTTAACACTTTTATGAGTTAAATTTGTCGAAATAGAAGCTCGAATAATGCAGGATATTCGCACAATATTTAAAAAGACACACCACATATAAATATTACATACCGCTCAAAGCTATTTTCGTCCTCTCTAGTCACAGCAGTTTGGGGAAATAATGCCATACTGTGCTTATATCTTCATTCCTCTACTTATTAATAGTGGAATACACAAGACATTTAATCGCGTGCACGGCGCACGTATTGGTCAAACATTGGCCAGACCAATTGGGCAAATGAAGTAACAAATGTGAGCCTATATATATACATATACAGTTATACAATGTTTTATTTTTAATATGTTGTAGTATTTCTTATATACTTTAATGGCTTAATCTTCGATAGTTTGACTGTTTAACTGTACAGTTTGATAGTTTCTATTTCAGAAATAAAACAACTACATTTGAAATTACTTTTTATATTTTAAAGCATTCGTTCTAGTCCATACTTTTTGTATTGAAAACCTTCGTATTTCATCAACGTTTTTACATGAATTCACGACGTTTTGTCATTATTTTGACATTTCAAACATAAAGCGCCATGTTTGATATAAGATCTAGCCTGCGAACAGGAAAAATTGAATGATGTAATGACGTTGGGAACATTACGTTATTGCATTGTAAGCCACTTGCTGATTGGTTACAATTTAAATAAGCTCGTCGCTGAAAGGCTACCGCTAACAGCTAACAGCCAACAGCTAACAGCACGATGGCAATATATCTGCATTCGCAGATACAAAAATAGGTCCGCAAAGCGTACATGTATCTGCTCATGTGTATTTGCATAGACGTCAATGAACGAGGTCAATATCACTCAATGAGTGGATGAACGTTTATCTTGCTTTTCAAAAACTGTGCATAAAGGGACGAAGGCCTATAGCCCACGCGAGCAATTTTTTAAACAATTGTGAAACCTTAAGATTTTAGTCTTTTATACTTGAGAATAAAGGTTATGTTAGCAGCACTATTTACACACCACATATAAATATTACATACCATCAACTCATTTAGTCCCCTAGTCACAACAGTTTGGGAAAGAGATGCCAAACTGTGCTTATATCTTTATACCAATCAAATATCAAAAGTAAAGTTAATATAAGATGATGTTGACGATTGAAATGACAAACAATGACCATGAACTATTGTCGATTTGATCCAAATAGTGTTGAAAATAAATATGGCTTTATTTTAACGTTTTTGTGAGTGAACTTTGTTGAAATGTGATGTTGACTATTGAAATGAGAAACAATGACCATAAACTATTGTCGATTTGACCCAAATGGTGTTGAGAATAAATATGGCATTATTTGAACACTTTTATGAGTGAACTTTGTCGAAATAGAAGCTCGAATAATGCAGGATATTCGTACAATATTTAAAAGACACACCACAATCACATATAAATATTACATACCATCAACTATTTTCGTCCCCTAGTCACTGCCAGCAGTTTGGGAAACAGCAGTTTGGGAAAGAAATGCCAAACTGTGCTTATATCTTTATACCAATCAAAAATATGAAAAGTATAAGGTGATGTTGACTATCGAAATGACAATTCGATTTGACGATTTTGACACAAACAGTGTTGAGAATAAATATTGCATTATTTTAACACTTTTATGAGTGAACTTTTTCTAAATAAAATCTCGAATAATGCAGGATATTCGTACAATATTTAAAAAGACACACCACATATAAATATTACATACCATCAACTATTTTCGTCCCCCTAGTCACAGCAGTTTGGGAAATAAATGCCAAACTGTGCTTATATCTTTATACCAATTAAAAATCTTAAAAGTATAAGGTGATAGCTATTGTCTATTGACTATCGAAATGACAATTCGATTTTTACACAAATAGTGTTGAGAATAAATATTGCATTATTTTAACACTTTTATGAGTTAACTTTGTCGAAATAGAAGCTCGAATAATGCAGGATATTCGTACAATATTTAAAAAGGCTTACCTTGTTTCCTGGTTCAAATGATATTGATATATAGCAGGTCAACTGGTCAGTAAACGATATAGCAGGTGGCGAATCATTTTCACAGCGTAAAATACGATCAACCACTTCCAATACTCCCTCGACTCTTGCCACGTTCAAAACAATATACAAAATTAAAATGATCGTTGGTTTGATGCATAATTTTCACCGTCAAATTAAAAATTTTACTCATGTTTACAATTTTCGCCCTTCAGTAGTCTGCCATCTTGAAATAATCAACATCAATGGTCGATTTGTAATCTAATCGCTGATTGGCTGATATAAGCTCGTCGCTGAATGGCTACAAGCTAACACTACTAACATTAACGTTGCCATTAACATTAACGCAAACATTTTACATTAACATTTGCTTACGATAGCATTATATCTGCTACGCAGATACAAAAATAGGCACGCAAAGCGTACATGTATCTGCGCATGTGCACTTGCATGGATGTCAATGCACGAGGTCAATATCACTCAATGAGTGGATGAATGTTTATGTTGCTTTTAAAAAACTGTGCATAAAGGGACGAAGGCCTATAGCCCATTGGAGCAATTTTTTAAACAATTGTGAAACCTTAAATTGCATACCATCAGAACTCATTTAGGCCCTAGTCACAAGAAATTTGAAAATGCCCAAACTGTGCTTATATCGTTATACCAATCAAATATCAAAAGTAAATTTAATATAAGATGATGTTGACGATTGAAATGACAAACAATGACCACAAACTATTGTCGATTTGACCCAAATGGTGTTGAGAATAAATATGGCATTATTTGAACACTTTTATGAGTGAACTTTGTCGAAATAGAAGCTCGAATAATGCAGGATATTCGTACAATATTTAAAAGACACACCACATATAAATATTACATACCATCAACTATTACATATCAACTATTTTGTCCTCCTAGTCACAGCAGTTTGGGAATAAATGCCAAACTATGCTTATATCGTTATACCAATTAAAATTCAAAAGTATAAGGTGATGTTGACTATCGAATGACAATTGATTTGGATGATTTTGGACACAAATAGTGTTGAGAATAATATTAATATTAACACTTTTATGAGTTAACTTTGTCGAAATAGAAGCTCGAATAATGCAGGATATTCGTACAATATTTAAAAAGACACACCACATATAAATATTACATACCATCAACTATTTTCGTCCCCCTAGTCGCAGCAGTTTGGGAAATAAATGCCAAACTGTGCTTATATCTTTATACCAATTAAAAATCTTAAAAGTATAAGGTGATAGCTATTGACTATCGAAATGAAAATTCGATTTGACGACTTTTACACAAATAGTGTTGAGAAAAAATATTGCATTATTTTAACACTTTTATGAGTTAACTTTGTCGAAATAGAAGCTCGAATAATGCAGAATATTCGTACAATATGTAAAAAGGCTTACCTTGTTTCCTGGTTCAAATGATATTGATATATAGCAGGTCAAGTAAAGTATTAAAATACTTTGTGTAAATTGGCGAATCATTTTCACAGCGTAAAATACGATCAACCACTTCCAATACTCCCTCGACTCTTGCCATGTTCAAAACAATATACAAAATTAAAATGATCGTTGGTTTGATGCATAATTTTCACCGTCAAATTAAAAATTTTACTCATTTTTACAATTTTCGCCCTTCAGTAGACAATTTTCGCCCATCTTGAAATAATCAACATGAATGGTCGATTTTTAAGCTAATCGCTGATTGGCTGATATAAGCTCGTCGCTGAATGGCTACAAGCTAACACAGCTAACATTAACATAAACATTAACATAAACATTAACAAGTCGATAGCATTATATCTGCTACGCAGATACAAAAAGGCTTACCTCGTTTCCTTATTCAAATGACATTGATATAGCAAGTCAAGTCAGTCCATTTTGACTTTTGTCTAAATCGGAAAATCATTTCCGCAGAGAAAAATATTTTCAAAACACTTCCATTACTTACTGAAAATACTCATACAACATTTGCCATATTCGGAATAGCACAGCAAATAAAAATTTTGTTGGTTTAACGTATAATTTTCATCGTAAAATTATAAAAACATATGCTCATGTTTACAATGCTTGCCCTTCAGTAGTCCGACATCTTGAAATAATCAACATCAATCCAGTTGTACATCGAGATCAAAGAGTAACAATATAATTACGACATTTTAAGCTAGCTGTCACCGATTGGTCAAACGGGGAGTAAGCTAATCGCTGATTGGCTGATATAAGCTCGTCGCTGAATGGCTACAAGTTAACACACTCTTACATTACAGAGGCGATGGCATTATATCTGCTACGCAGATACAAAAACAGTGTATAAGATTCCATATTCCTGGTGTGCATGTTACGTCATCGCCGCCACGTTGGGTGAATTTGACAAAGGATTTTGCTTCCTTGCAACTCAAATTTTATCTAACATGGCGAAAATCTTTTTGTCCTTTAAATCGCCATGAGATTGATTGCACACCACCTATAAGCTTTTAAGCTCGGAAACGCTATTTGCAGCATTCTGAGGACAGTTTCAACCAAGAATTAACCTCATAAAAAGTGACACAATCATAACAATTTTCAGTCTCACTGACTCTCACAATTCACTCCTTAGGAGAACTAAAGGAGAGGTTCTTCTTGAAATTTCAAATAATGCCTTTTTTCGGAGTGCAGAATTATTAAGCAAAAATAGACGCAATTATTTTTTTGGTATTCAAGACACAAATGGCTCGCAGAATCGTGCGAAGCTAAAAAGCCTGCCACTGTTGTTCTAAGAGAACACTCATCACGGCCCAAAAATAAGTCAGAATAGCAGTTAACAGAAATGAAGGAAGCTGATCACGTCGTTCACACAAATACTGAATAGGGAGTTCATTAATTTCAGAAGTATTTGTTGACTCTTGTATTTGTTGACTGTTGTGTATCCACATCTATGTGAATATTTTCCATAGGGCCTAGAATATATCTGAACATTACATGTTTTCTAAATGCAAGAGCACACTAAGGACTAGTATATAAAGGACTGATCATACATATATGAATCAAAATTCAGTGCATACCAAGTCTTCTGAAAGGCTCTCCCCTTCGTTGTTACTGTTAAATTCGGAGTTGGTCGCTGCTTAACAATAACATTTCGTTCGGCAGTTGGTCGAACAGAAAATGATTTTTTCAACAAATCGCTTATGATATCGGATTCAATAGAAGCTGGATTCGCCACACTTGCTGAAGCCATTGTATAAACACTGAAAGACAATATTAAATACGATATGATAATTACTCACCTTACACAAGTGTGACTAGTCACGCATAAAGCTCGCTTGAAAAGACAATGCAACTCCTGCCTTCTCGAGATTAGCCTGCGTGGCAGACGTTCTATTGTGGGGGAGGGAGTTTTGTTTAGAGCGCGCGCTTTTTTTTGAGAGTGCGCGCTAGCTTTAAACAAAACTCCCTCCCCCACAATAGAATGCCTGCGACGCAGGCTATCTCGAGATAGCAGGAGTTCGACTTTGTAACCAGCCGTTTTGAGCATGCGCAGGGCTAATTATCCAATCAGAAACCAGGATTCTTGTATTAAATATTATAGCAACTCCTGCCTTTTGAAAATAGCAGGAGTGAAACACGAGTCGCGTGTGAATCAATATATTGCCCGGAAATGAGCTCTTGTAGAGTTGCAGTTGCTAGGTAACAGACACGGCAGGCTTTAAAATTGCGTAAATATAATAGAAAGTGGAACATTTAATAAAAAATTAATAAAAAAGTCCAGAAAAATGACAATGATAAATTTTTAAAGCTTTAGATAAACAAAGAAATGTTTTAGTTGGATTTTGAAAAATTCCTTATTTTGTGTAAATTTTTAGTAGGACGAGAAGGACCACTACCTAGGCCACTGTGAATTAGTAAGCAACTTTTTGTCATCCCACAGACTTAAAGTATGCTGGGATTTTCCGATACTCAATAAAAAATGTTGCTTCATATATCTCAGTGCTTTGCAATATGGCATAATTATTAAGTTATTAGCTTCATATGAACCTGAGAAAAAATTTTCTTTTCAGGATAATTGGGAAATATTATTTGGCCTGATTCGATAAAGTTATTGTGGATGGTTCAAAGTATTTGTGAATCCCTTGAAGGTGAGTTGATCTATATTTTGTTGCATTGTTAAAATGTATAGTTATACCGAATAATGTTCCAACATTATCGAAGGAGAGTGGATTGAAATATCTATTTGCGGCCCAGTAAAAACTTTGATGACACAAATCTGGTTGGTACCTAAACTTGTGCATGCACGTGCCGGCATCTCTGTGTTATATGACGTTACTGGAAGAAATTACTCTTGATGAGCTCTCATCGTATCTAACGTACCTATTTTTAACATGTATAGTTGTGTACTGGATAATATTGACAACATTTTACTTGGTATTGGTTATTGGTAGTTTGATATCCATATACGAAAGGTTTTTAAGAACTAATCATGGTGGTTAAAGCAATCTCTGGCATAATTTTGTCTTGCCAGCTACAAAGGGTGAAAGGTTCAATTTAAATAAATCAAGCACAATTTTTCGTACTAAGAAACTTGCTAAGGAAATATGTAGCTGCCTTAGCATTCTTTCCTCGGGCCGAAAACTGCCTCACAATGGAATGCAGTACATTTGCAGTGGCATTGATTTTGCTGTAGATATTGTGCAGAATACGCTGTATTATGTTTCTTTTATTTTTTGAACAATATGGTAAAATAGTGATAAGATTAGTACTTTCATTTATAAATTGCCAATTGTCGGGCTATAATTAAAGAGTAGGTATGTTATTATATACTCTTCAGTCAGCTCTGATGTAGTGCAAAATTCAACTTTAGACGTCGACGGGCAAATCACTCCTAAAATGTGTACAAGACTTCTGGACATTGGGAAGTCCGGGAATGTTTTAGTTGGGCTTTTTTGGAATTTTCGGACTTTTTCGGACTGAAAATTCCGAATACAAAAGTACGAAATAAAACAATATTTTCTTATTGTCGAGGGGAGGAAGGGAGTTCTCTCACCATGGACCGCTTCAGCAAAAGCCAGTAGTTTGACATTTGCTTTATTGTACAGGTTTTTTGTATATTTTGGCTCATATGCCGCAACAAAGTCGACACATAGACTCGGAGTTTGAAATTGATTTTCCGTATATCTTTTTCGGTGTTTCCTTAATTTTGGCCATTGCTAATCTGGACAGGTGAACCCATGTTTTTGTATTTATTACGCCCATTATTCACTCATGCATGAATGTAAAATTGACATGCTTACTCAACCACCCCTCCCTCAGTGTTTTCAAAGCGCCAATTGAAAACACCACAGATTCTGGGCTGTCACGTGACCAGTCTGAACCAGGGTATTTTCCGCAGCGGGTTGAGCGTAGGTAAAGAGCCCGGGAACGAGGTTGGCTTCACTTTTCATAGGTAAGGTTGCTCTATCCAGTGTACTCTCAGATCAGTGTGCTGAACTGTATTATATTGCATTGTGTTGTGTCTTGTCATAATGCCTTGTCTTGTCCTTTTGTCTTGTCTTATTTTACTTGATATGACAAGGTAGTAGAAGGTACAATCTACTTAAAACAAAACCTAGTTATTCAATTCACACAGTAAATTCAATACGGTACAGAACATGAATATACAGTATTATACAATTACTTTATGGTTTCCGTGTTTGGATGGCCTGATCCAAACACGCGGGAATGTTGCGAGAGTTAAGAAAAGCGTGCGAAATCTGGAGCCGAAGGCGAGTGAGACATTTAATCGCGCGCACGTATTGGTCAAATGTTGGCAGACACATTCAAATGAGCAGAGTAACGAGTAGCAAAATTTAAACGCTAGGTTTTAGGACAATTTGCTACCTGCTAGTTCTTACCATGCTTCCTGATTCAAATGTCATTAATATTTAGCAGGGCAAGCTAGAACATGCAACAATACATAGGCCATGTGCTATTGTCGAATGTCGGTTTGCCCCCTGAAATAGTGTTGAGAATACAATTGGCAATATGGCATGATTTTAATACTTTTATGAGAGTGAACTTCATCTAAAGGAAAGCTCAAATAATGCAGGATATTCGTACAATATTTAAAAAGGCTTACCTCCTTTCCTTATTCAAATGACATTGATATAGCAGGTCAAGTCAAGTCAGTCCATTTTGACTTTTTCTAAATCGGCAAATCATTTCCACAGAGAAAGATATTTTCAAAACACTTCCATTACTTACTGAAAATACTCCCTCAACATTTGCCATATTCGGAATAGCACAGCAAATAAAATTTTTTTTTGGTTTGACGTATAATTTTCATCGTAAAATTATAAAAACATATGCTCATGTTTACAATGCTCGTCCTTCGGTAGTCCGCCATCTTGAAATAATCAACATCAATCCCGTTATGCCGTCACCGATTGGTCAAACGGGTGTAAGTTAATCGCTGATTGGCTAATATGAGCTCGTCGCTGAATGGCTACAAGTTAACACACATTACACAATCTTACATTACAGAGGCGATGGCATTATATCTGCTACGCAGATACAAAAACAGTGTATAAGATTCCATATTCCTCATATAAAGTGACACAATCATAACAATTTTCAGTCTCACTGACTCTCACAACTCACTCCTTAGGAAAACTAAAGGAGAGGTTCTTCCTGAAATTTCATATAATGCCTTTTTCGGAGTCCAGAATTATTAGGCAAAAATAGCCGCAATTATTTTTTGGTATTCAAGAACACAAATGGCTGATAGAATGGTGCGAAGCTAAAAAGCCTGGCACTGTTGCACTAAGAGAACACTCATCACGGCCCAAAAATAAGTCAGAATAGCAGTTAACAGAAATGAAGGAAGCTGATCACGTCGTTCACACAAATACTGAATAGGGAGGTAATTAATTTCAGATGTATTTGTTGACTGTTGTATTTGTTGACTGTTGTATTTGTTGACTGTTGTATTTGTCGACTGTTGTGTTTGTTGACTGTTGACTGTTGACTGTTGTGTATCCACATCTATGTGAATATTTTCCATAGAGCCTAGAATATAGCTGAATATTACATGTTTTCTAATGCAAGAGCACACTAAGGTTAGGACTAGTCTATAAAGGACTGATCATACATATGAATCAAAATTCAGTGCATACCAATTCTTCTGAAAAGCTCTCCCCTTCGTTGTTTAATACTATTAAATTCGGAATTGGTCGCTGCTTAACAATATCATTTCGTTCGGCAGTTGGTCGAACAGAAAATGATTTTTTCAACAAATCGCTTATGATATCGGCTTCAACAGAAGCTGGATTCGCCACACTTGCTGAAGACATTGTATAAACACTCAAAGACAATATCAAATATGATAATTACTCACCTTACCCAAGTGTGACTAGTCCTCGAGATAGCAGGAGTTCGACTTTGTGTGCAGCCATTTTGAGCATGCGCAGGGCTAATTATCCAATCAGAAACCAGGATTTCTTGTATTAAATATTATAGCAACTCCTTGAAAATAGCAGGAGTGAAACACGAGTCGCGTGTGAATCAATATATTGCCCGGAAAGGAGCTTTTGTAGAGTTGCAGTTGCTAGGTAACAGACACTGTAAAATCGCGTAAATATAATAGAAAGCGGGAAATTTAATAAAAAATAATAAAAAAGTCCAGAAAAATGACAATGATACATTTTTAATGCTTTAGTTAAACAAAGAAATGTTTTCGTTGGATTTTGAAAAATTACATCCTTATTTTGTGGACCACTACCTAGGCCACTGTGAATTAGTCAGCAACTTTTTGTCATCCCACAGACTTAAGGTATGCCGGGATTTTCCCATACTCAATAAAAAATGTTGCTTCATATATATCAGTGCTATTTAAGTTATTAGCCTCATATGAACCTGAGAAAAAATTTTCTTTTCAGGATAATTGGGAAATATTATTTGGCCTGATTCGATAAAGTTATTGTGGTTGGTTCAAAGTACTTGTGAATCCCTTGAAGGTGAGTTGATCTATATTTTGTTGCATTGTTAAAATATATAATTATACCGAATAATGTTCCAACATTATCGAAGGAGAGTGGATTGAAATATCTATTTGTGGCCCAGTAAAAACTTTGATGACACAAATCTGGTTGGTACTTAAACTTGTACATGTACGTGCCGGCATCTCTGTGTTATATAACGTTACTGGAAGAAATTACTCTTGATGAGCTCTAAACAATTCAAATAAATTTCATCGTACCTAACGTACCTATTTTTAACATGTATAGTTGTGTACTGGATAATATTGACAACATTTTACTTGGTATTGGGTATTGGTAGTTTGATATCCATACTAATCATGGTGGTTAAAGCTATGTCTGGCATAATTTTGTCTTGCAAGCTACAAGGGGTGAAAGGTTCAATTTAAATAAATCAAGCACAATTTTTCGTACTAAGAAACTTGCTAAGGAAATATATAGCTGCCTTAGCATTCTTTCCTCGGGCCGAAAACTGCCTCACAATTGAATGCAGTACATTTGCAGTGGCATTGATTTTGCTGTAGATATTGTGCAGAATACGCTGTATTATGTTTCTTTTATTTTTTTAACAAAATGGTAAAATAGTGATAAGATTAGTACTTTTATTTATAAATTGCCAATTGTCGGGCTATAATTAAAGAGTAGGTAGCTATGTTATTATATATTCTTTCAGCTCTGACGTAGTGCAAAATTCAACTTTAGACGTCGACGGGCAAATCACTCCTAAATGTGTACAAGACTTCTGGACATTGGTTGGGCTTTTTTGGAATTTTCGGACTTTTTCGGACTGAAAATTTCGAATACAAAAGTACGAAATAAAACAATATTTTCTTATTGTTTACAATTTTCTGGTAAAGCTATCAGTAAAACGCAATTATGTCCGCTTTTTGCGAATACTTGGTAAAAAAAAAACACAAGAAATACTCTACTGGAACAGTAATCTATTCACACCGGTTTTATTGATGCTTCTTAAGTTAAGGTACTATGGTGTTATTGTGGCTACTTTCGGACTATAGAAAAAAAATGCTGTAGATTGGACTGGAATACGAGTGGGAGAGGAGTCCGAAAATGGCGAAGCACAGGCGGAGCATAGGCAAGGCTGCAGAATAACAGAATGCGCGAAATAATCTTTGCTGGGTCTTATCCCCTCGCTCTTCCATCGAAATGATAATTGCACTCTAGGGTTCTCATCTTTTATAGCATGCATAAAACCTCTGTAAATAGTTGTCGGAATCCATACTTTGCTTATAGATAATATTACATTAAGCAGATGTAGATCACATATTTATCAGATAGAATGTCGATTCCGTCATACCATCATACCTTTAAATGTTGGGAGATTATCGTTCAAATCAGTCGTATATTTTCGATTATAAGAATATTTTTTATGAATTTAAAGAATCGTCAAGTGTATTTACGTGAATATTTGGGATTTTTACAGATTTTGGAATTTTGAGAATTGTACCGTCTTTTCGTCGAAGTGCACGAGATTTTCGAGTGATTTGCCCCTCGTTAATAACCCTTTACTTCGTAATGTTGTCCCACAACAACATCCTTTTTATTTAAATTTCCGGAGCCGTTTATGTAGGCCTGGGTCCGATTCCTACCTTGAACATTACGTAATGATGTATCCATGGATACAGATCTTTTTAAAATATTTTGGGAGAATTTATTATTGATCAGTATGATCACACGGCGTGTTCAAAATGGCGGATTATGAAAGTCTGATGTGGCTCGGTTTGAAGCATCGTTTTGTCAAGGTAAGGGGAGTATAGGAAATACAAAAAATATAATGTGGCTGATATAGGCTATATCAATGTAATTATTAACATATTTTACTCAATAGCTGTACATAGGCTTACACACATCGCTGAAAATATTTGTTGTTGGACAACAACATCATGAAGTTATGGTCATGAAAATGGGTAGAATTCTGAGAATGAAAACAGGGGTGGATCCAGCAGCGTTTTTTTAGGGGGGTGTCGGGTGAGTCGAGCGGCGAAGGCACGAGGCCCTAGGGGAGTCCGGGGACCTTTATAAGATAAAATGATTTCTTTGTTTATATTTGAGTGTTTTTGATTGGTGTTTAACCGTCTTTTAATATCTCTTTTTTCAATATTGAATACTTATAATGATGGGCATTTACTGCAATTATAGTAATACTGATTTTTTGCACCCCCCTTGCACCCCTGTTGACCAAGGCCAACAGGGGTGCGCACCCCTGTGCACCCCTCCCCTAAATCCACTCCTGAATGAAAATATCACTTTGGTTGTAGATTTTTGCACAACAAATTGTTTTTAATAAGTACTTGGGCACATTTTATATGTTTTTGTTCATCTGATACTCTTATGAGGACAAGGAGGCATATTTTCAATTCATTTGATAGTAAAATTAATTGAATCTTTGTATTATTATTATTATAGGGAAGCTACCTAACTAAATATTGTAATGCTGATAAATTTTAATTGAATGAAAGACTATTTTTTATCTGTTTTTAGAATTGTGAATACATGTGAACCTTTGAGAACAGCATACGAACAGATATTATATGTCTATTTCAGTGAATAAATTCTACAAGACTTGTACTTCAGCATCTGGAGTTAGACAGCAGTTGGTGAGACAAACTATTGTTTTACCGGATTATAATGTGAGCGAGACAGAAGAACTTTCTGAAGATGATCCAGATGAAATACGTGACATTGAAAAGAACACAGCAGACTACTGTGAGAGGGAGAGTAGTGATTCTGAAGATTGTGATAATAGTGAAGGTTCAGCTGATGATTATGCTGAAGAAAGTGATACCGATAATGAAGATGGTGATGTATCAGATGAGGAAACACGGCCGAAAAAACAAAGTAAGAAGAGACAGGACAAAAAAAGCAAATTCAGATGGAGAAAAACCACCCCAGTTCATGTAGATGCAACATTTGAAGGTCCACCTTTTCCAGATCCTCCTGATGATGAACTTGCAGAGTTATTTTGATATGTTTTTCGGTAGTGAACTAATTGAAATAATTAGTGAACAGACCAACCTGTATTCAGTGAAATCGAACAGTTTTTGGGTATACTAATCATGATGGGAATTATTAAATTCCCTTCATACAGAATGTATTGGTCCCCTGAAACAAGGATACCGGCAATTGCTGATGTCATGAGCTTAAACTGCTTTGAAAGTCTCAAGCGTTATTTTTATATTGCAGACAACAGTAAAATGCCAAAGCGAGGAGATGCAAATTTTGACAAGCTTTACAAAGTACGTCCAATGATCGAGGAACTTGTTTCAAAATGCAGACCTATTCCACCAGAAGAATGTCACTCTGTTGATGAGCAAATGATTCCGACCAAGGGTAGATCTTCTCTCCGCCAATACTTACCAAAGAAACCCCACAAGTGGGGCATCAAAATGTGGGCGAGATGTGGTGCTAGTGGCATATTGTACGATTTGGAGGTGTATACAGGGAAGCAAGAAGATAACAAGGAATTTGGCGAAGTCGGTGCAGTTGTCAAACGGTTGGTTGAACATCTTCCAAAGAATGTCGGTCACAAAGTCTATTTCGACAATCTTTTTAGCAGCATGAACCTGGTCATCCACCTGAAAGATGAAGGTATATGGTCTTTGGGAACAATACGTTCAAATTGCTTAGCAGGAGCACAAAAGCTGTTAAAAACCAAGAAAGTTTTGATGACTGAAGGCAGAGGCTCGACTGATTATCGTGTTGATACGAAATCCAACACAGTTCTTGTTCGCTGGTTGGACAATGGTTTGGTACAACTTGTTTCCTCATTTGTTGGTCTTGATAATGGTGATCCGGTTAAAAGGTGGAGCTGCAAAAATAAAGCCAAGATCGATGTGCCATGTCCACAGATTGTACGAGAATACAACAAGCATATGGGTGGCGTGGATCTCTGTGACATGCTGCTGGCTTTATATCGCATAAAGCTTCGTACCCGCAAATGGTATATGCATTTGGTTTACTATTGCATTGGCGTGTCTATCGTAAATGGATGGCTTTTGTATCGGCGGCATTGTGGACAAATGAAGATTGCAAAGAAAAACATACTATCTTCTAAATTCCGGACCCAAATTTCAAATTCTCTTCTGCATGCTAACAAGATGGGAAGTCAGGCACCACAGCCGAAGCGAGGACGTCCTTCCATTACACCAAATGATGCACAAATTCAACCAAAGCGTCAGAAAGTATCGACAAGAATTCCACAGAATGACATACGGTATGACCAAGTAGGACATCTCCCCATCTTTGTTGAAAAGCAACAAAGATGCAGATTTTGTCATGGTGGATATTCCAGAATCAAGTGTGCAAAATGCCACGTTCAGCTATGCTTAGTAAAAGGTCGGAACTGTTTCCATGGATTCCCCACAGCATAATCTGAATAATAACTGTGCATTAGACCATTCTGAATTTGATAATACCAAATAGTCAGTTACAGTATTATCGGACATCAAATGGTTTTATTGAACAATTGAACATATTTTATCCAACAGTTTTGTACATAAAATATTTTTAAATTTTAGTACTTCCAAAATTTTTACACATATGTCTTTATACATATGTCTTTTTATAAAATAACTCATTTTTATCATGTAATAAGGTATATTTAGTACCAATATTAAAAAATTGTCTAACTTGTTATATACTGACATACAGCAGTTTTACCTACCCTTACCTCATGATGTTGTTGTGGGACAACATGCTAGAATTCCTAGAAATTGAGGGAGTTATAGATTTTTGATCATCTAGTCTTATTTGCCTCAGCAAGTTAACTATAAATCCACTGCAAATGATTTATTTTTGAAAAGAGAAAAAAGTCATGAAGTAAAGGCGTTTCACAAAACTTTTCAAAATTTTCTTGACATTTAAACTGCTTTTTGAACAGTTTTTTTTTTCAAACTAAAGGTTTTTAGGATTATGTTGTTTCTTATTCTATAACGTATATAATGGCAGCATTGATAGATATATTATAATGGTAGTTTTAAAATTTATTTGACAAAATCATATGGAAAGCATGCTTCAAATTCAATAGATAATAGTTCGTTGTAAATATCATTGATTACGAACTTGCCATCTTGCCTTGATGTTTTTGCCATTAAATGTAAGCCTACATCGCAAGCCGGGCGAGAGTCAGTAACGGCCCCAGGGTAGATTGGTGAACGCGGGCGCCCCTCACTCGGCTCTCAGTCCAGTAGCGTAGCCAGAGGTTTGGCCATCGACCGCCAATTGTGCGAGAATGCTATGGGGATTCGGGGCGTGCTCCCGGGTGAAATTTTGAATTTCTAGGGTCTCTAGAACAGCATTTACGCATTCTGAGACGAGTGTTGAAGAAAAATAATAACCACAAAAAAAGCACTCTCCTCCCACTTTAATTTAGCGCATGAAACGGAGCCCTGAGAATAACACAAAGTGTTTAGATTTCCTTCTTAGATTTCCTTCATCAACTCTCATCCTCGTTTGACCGGGCTTTAACCAACATTTCCGTGCACTTCTGAACAGCCCGGGCCACGGGTATCCCCCCCCTCTTGCCCGCCTTGCTACAACGCAAAATACCTTTTAAACATAATCAATATTGTATTAACCGCACAAAGTAACTTACGTCTTTGAAAATCCACATACTAAATTCCATGCTAATTGCCATTTTGTCTTTGCCAATCACGAGGTCGCTATTTAACCAGGTTCTCTCTATCATGCGAAGTGGTGTAATATCGAGCCGCTCATGTATGACTTCTTAAAAAATTCACCGCTTACTTGGATATGTCTACATTGTGAAATTAATTTCTCAATGAATCAATAGACTTCTGGCTTCCTTAAATTATATTGCCCCGCTAGACGATACGACGACAAATCGAGCTATCTCGTCGCAAAACGACGAAGCGCTTCATCGTTAAAGTGGACGTAAACAGTCTAAACGAAAAGCCTCGAAATGCAAATTACATGTCTTGTGGTCAATTGCATGAATCTTGGTTACATTCTACTATCACAAATAATGAAATTTTCCCAGAGAACTATAACATCTATTGAAAGGGCAGGCTATCTGAAAGCCACAGAAGTGCTTTCCAAGCTGTAAAAAAAGGTATAATAGTCGCACATCGTGATGAATTTGATACCGACTGTGTCAACTCAACGTGAAATCAAAAATAGGAAATCAAAGTAATTTTTTAACCTCTTTTTATAGGCCAAATAAATGCAAGTAATTTGAATTGCCTAAATGAACCCGACACATCTTTATTTAAATTAGATGACAAGTTCAATACAAAATAATCTAATTTTGGCAGGAGATTTCAATGCACCGAATGTCAATTGGGCTGACAGAAAGAGAGCGGACACGACTCGTATACAGGAAGAATTACAAGATCTTGTAAATACTTTTAATGAAACGATGATAAACAAATAAGTGGAAATGAAGTGGAATGTGTTTCAAGACAAAATAATTAATATAATGGATTCTTGTATACCACACAAATTTACCAGCAGTCGTCATAATCTACCATGGTTTGACCGCAATTTGAGGATGGCACATCATGAATCTCGTTGGTGTGAAGCATGTGGACTCTTGCACTGCCGCACGATAAGCCATTAATAACAAAAGTACATGCTCGTCCCAGTTTCTCTGATTCTCATTGACAAATAACGCTAATTGACTTTTCAATGTTCGGTTAAACCTTTCCGCCATTCCATCATATTAAGGGTGAAATGGCGTGGTTCTTGTTTTCCGTATTCCCAATATCCTGCACATTTCTGCAAACACTCTCAATTCAAAATTCCGCCCTTGGTCTAAATGGATTTCTATTGGGGTTGCAAATCGAGATACAAACTCTTTGACAAGAACTTCGGCTATTGATGGCGCTTTCTGATTAGGCAACAAGTAAACCTCTGGCCATTTCGTGAAATAATCCATTGCCACCAGAAGATATTGTTCCGGACACCGACAGAGGGTCCAGTATGTCTGGATGATACCCAAATTTTTGCCTCATCGCACGACTCTGTTGAGCTGGCTAATGATATAATTCTAATTCTGATTTAGAGAATGTCGCGGATTAGTTAAATGTAATAAACTCCAATCTCATCCTTCCAAGGCTAAGCTTATGGTCATAAGATTAAAACAAAAGTTGATCAACAAAGTTGGTGACTTGTACTCCAGCATTATTATGAATAATAAGGTAGTATTATCTGTTCACTCGAATAAATGTCTAGAAGTTGATCTTGATGATAGGTTAACCTTTCATGTCTATATTGAAGAAATGTGAAAGAAGATCTGTTGAGGCATAGGATCATTGAGGAGAAGTAAACCATTTGTTCCCCCGGGTTCTCTTGTTACACTATACAAATTGTTAATTCAGCCTTATTTTGATCATTGTTCTCCCCTGTGAGATAGATGTGATAAAACATTCTATTACAAACTCGTGCTTATAGAGTTATTACTGGAGCAAGATATGATGATAGGATTAGATCAAGTGATCGTTTGCGGATATTGTACGTGTGGGATACTCTACGTGTTAGGCGGGCTTTGATGAAGAGTGTCCTGCTGTATAAAGTCGTCAATGAAAATTGTTCGCCATGTTTAAGAGAAAACCTCGTAAGACCTAGAGATCTTAATAGAGGCTATAATTTACGAAATCAGGAACCGGATCTAGCACTTAAAAAAACAAAAACTAATTGTCTGAAGCGAAGCTTTAAATATAGTGCATCAATGCTGTGGAATAATCTTTCATTGGAGGAAAAAAGCGACTTCGTTTCATCGATTTCAACTTGTAATTGTAATTGTAATTGTAGTTAGTTTTCTTTATTTCACTTTATTCTTCTTTGATCTTGGGGTGGGTGGAATCGCGTCACATCGTCCATACAGTATACACTCGCTTTGACCAATAAAAACCGTTCTTTTATCCGGTGAATCGTGAGGGTCTTTAACACATTTTTTCTAAACACTTCTGTAGAATCCTCCCAATGGCGATACAGCATTCCCTCGACAACGTACAAATTGTCCCAATGAGCACATAAATTATTTGTTGTAATACTATGAGAGGAAACAGACATCCACGATGGATGTTGGGATGTTGATTTCAATCATTCGATCAGGGGACTAATGTCGGGGTCTTCTCTCTGTGCTTCTTTGAGGTCTTCAACCGCAAACAGTTCGAAATCCACTGCATGATTGTTGTCGATGTTCTGTGTCACACCTTGATTTGTACATCTAGCGTTTTCACATTCACAGTTCATATCGTCTACATTGAAACTCCTCTCTCTCTTTTCTAAACGATCTCAATACTTCCATTCTATCATTAAGCACGGCCAACGGAAACGATTTGATGGGAACGATTGTCACCAGTTCAATTTCTTATTTAACGTTTCAGCTTGTTCCACGTTCGTTACGTAAAAATGGGTTCGCTGCTCGCTACATAAGTTCCAGCTTTAATACTCTGATATTGGTCTGTTGGGTTGAAGACACGAACAGGAAGAACATTGGACTGTAGGTCTACTAATGTCCTAGCCAGGGGCGGATTAGCACCATCAGTGGGATTGGGCTTTAACGCATAAGGGCCCCCCTTGTGATGTCATGGAAACAAGTCCACTGAAACGCGATTACTATGAATTAAAAATATTGACTGTGATATAAAATCGGTAGTCTGCTTCTCCTATATCTATTCATTAAAACTGTAATATTTCGTTAAGACTTTTACAATGTAGCAGTGGCGGCGGACGATTACATTGGTTAGGGGGCTAGAAAAACTCTAGGGGGATCCGGGGGAATGCTCTACCCGATAATTTTGAAATCCGCAGTCTCGGAGATGGTATTTCCTGCGTTCTGGGGAAGATCTTACATGCATACACCAGGTCATTTTAGTGTTCATTTTGCATGGTAGTGAAGAATAACTATATAACAAAAGAAATATGCTAGTTAACTACGATGTTGTATTCTGGTATTTTGTTACAAAGGTGTGATGGCTGTCTCGAGATTTTGTCTGTCTTTGTATAGTATGAAATCAAGGGCCCTCAACTGTAGAAAAGCGGGGGCCCACCAGGGCATCGCCCGGTAGCCCGGTGGGCTAATGTTGGTACAGGGACAATTTTTAACTTTCTTCGCTCTCTCCAAAATCTCGGGACGAACAATGGTAATGTTTGACCCAGTGTGCACAACCATCTGACAAGCAACTCTTTCAAGTTCTAGAGCAACAGTAATACTGTTCGCCATAGCCTTAACTCTCCCTGTTTTTAACACATACTGTGGGGGCTTTGTCTTTAGACATAGCCAATTCTTGCCCCGCAGAACCAGCTACGAGGCGTTTCCCGCCGAATTCTGTGCTTTTCGTTCTAGCGTGTTTTGGTCTCCAAGGGTTTTTCCGTAGGACGTGGATGGGGAACTTGATTTAGGAACCTCAAATTGTGTACAACTTATTTGTAAATGATGAAGTGCACCGCATTTCCAGCAGCCTTCATCGGACCGAGGAGGACTCCGCGCGAGGCACTCGCGCGGCGTTTTTTCTAGACGCTCCATCCTTTTCAACAAGGCTGTACTGAGGTTCTGGTCATCTGTTCCTGCAGCCTTACTTTCTTTCTGACGCTTGAGTTTTTCGTCTTCCTCGGTTTATTTTTTGTCCTCTGAGATGTCGGCTAGCCAGCTGGAACGACTCGTGCTCAAGCGCCAACTCCACGGCTCTCTACAAGGACTGGCGTCGTTCTTGCTTCAAACGCAATCTCATATCGTCATCTGCAAAACTATTGATGAACTGATCCCTTGCCAATATGTCCGCAGTACTAGATGGTGCGTCAGGGTAGGACGATCGGGCAAAACGTTGGATCTCCTCAGCCAGCGCAGGCAAACTCTCATCTTTCTGTTTAACTTTGTTTCTAAATTGCGCTCTTGCCAATTCTGTACGACGAGCTGTACCAAAACGGCAGATTTGAAAGAACGTTTAGGGCAGTGCCGGTAAAATTCGAGGCCAAAAATACAGCTTTCTGCTGCTCTTGCCAACAATGCATTCATTTCGGCTATCATGTTGAATTTAGCTAAATACGACTCCCATGACGTTTTGCCATACATGTCTTTAACCTATTGGGCATTAACTTTGATTAATCGCTCCTTGAGAATCCCAGTGCACCGCACGCTTCTCGATCTGCGACATTCTTTCGTGTAGCCCGACAAAACGATCAACTAACCGTTCTTCGATACGCGATTGCCGTTGCAATACCTCGTTTACTTTCTGATCAAACTTACTGCCATTTTAGACTGTCGCTCGAACAACTGCTGCTGTAATTCCTTTTGTTCGATAAATATTTCAACTTGCTGTTACATGAGCAAGCACGAGTTTAAATTTTCTGTATTCTCGTCGTTCGTTAAAGGAGTATCCATTAACTATATTTATTTCAACAACACTATAAGAAAATTTAACACGCAGTTCCGCTTGATGCAGCCTTTTTATATACAGACTATATACAAATTACAATATTTACACCAATGTAACTCAATCGAGCGTAAAGTCACACAATTAATTCAAGCGTATCTTCACAGCTGCAAAGAAACAGTTACATCGGAACTTGAAAAACTCGAGGAATAATTATTTTTCTGATTTCTTGGGTAACTCTATCGAAGAAAACACCAAGGCTTTCTGGTCTCATATTAAAAAGTTGGAAAATGAAGGTACTGAAATACCAGATTTTACAGTCGACAATCATGTGATATCTCAGCACTCCTCAAAGGCTGATGTGCTAAATAATCAGTTCGCTAGTGTCTTTATCACAGAAGAAACAAATATGATTCC
This sequence comes from Trachythela sp. YZ-2020, assembly GCA_016169945.1. Lineage (NCBI taxonomy): Eukaryota > Metazoa > Cnidaria > Anthozoa > Malacalcyonacea > Clavulariidae > Trachythela > Trachythela sp. YZ-2020. The sequence goes on from JADLSH010000351.1 coordinate 25,758, forward strand.
AGACGTTAAGGGAAATCCAATACCACCAATTGGAGAAAAATTTGATAAAGTTCCTCACCGTCGCCTGTCAGTGGTTTGCGAGGGGATATCTACTTCTTCCGTAAATACAAATTCTTGTGTCCATCAAGGAACATTATTTTTCCCATTGCTGTTTTTGCTCTATGTTAATGATCTGCCCGATGATCTTGGTTCTTCTGTGTGATTGTTTGATGATGATACGCTGTTTTACGCTACAATAACAAGTGACGAACAGACCTTCGACCTTCAAGATGACCTGTATCGCCTAGAAATTTGGCAACAAAAGTGGCAAATGGAATTTACCCCAACGAAATGTAAAATTATATGAATTACGACCAAGCCAAACCCACCTCCTAGGCGTCAATATGTGTTCTGTGGTGAAGTATTGGAAGAAGTTTAATCGCATTCATATCTTGGAGTCACTCTTGATCACAAAATTAAATGGTCACCCTTTATTATAAACATCACATCTAAAGCAAACTGAGCAAGTGATCAAACGCAAACTTTGAAATTGTCCACAAAATGTGAAGGAAATTGCTTATACGAATCTTGTGAGACCAAAACTTTGATATGCCTGTACCGCATGGGATCCATATCTCAAGAAAGATATAGAAGCGATTGAAAGAGTTCAAAGAAAGGCAGCCCGCTTATGTCGTGGACAGTATGACCAAACACCAAGCATGTCAAATATGCTACAAAGTTTGAAGTTGGACACTCTCGAAAATATGGGAAAACGAGCAAGACTTTTCACTATATTTAAGATGTGCCATGGTTATCTAGGTGGCAACTGGGGAGAATATTTGATCCGAAATAATGAGAGGAGAACGCGGGGTAGTCGCCAGTTTAAATTTAGAATCCCCAGAGCAAGAATAAATATTTTTAAATATTCTTTTTTCCTACCACAATTAGTGAGTGGAATAAACTTCCATCAGATACTGTTACTACCAAATCTGTTGACGTTTTTAAAAATACTAAGATTTTTCTCGACATCTCGTTCGATGGGAATAATAGTTGATGGTGTTTGTGGATGGAATATTAGAACGAAAATTTATATACATTTTTAGGCATAGCCAGGTGCAGTTGGGAAAAAATGAAACCTTAGGACATCTGGCAGGAATCACTTTAAAACTCGAAAATCTTATCTTTCTTCGGTCTTTTGACAATCTGCTATTAATTTTAACAGGTGAAAGTCCTCTTTCATTTATCTCGTTTTAGAGACTTTGCTTTTCTGTTTATTTCCCGACTCCATAGTACAAAATTTTTTTAAAAAGTTTGCAAAATGGCAGTTAAGTTTCTAACGTTTAGATAAAAAAATTATTTCTCTTAGCCAATCATGAGTTTTCTAGTTACCAGTTTTCTGTTGGCCTCAACTCGCGCATGCGCATAGCGTAGATAACCGTTCATTGCATAATGGCGGACAACTTTGCATTCCGCTATGTTGTCACATACCGGGGTGTAAATATCCGAATGGAATTAATACCTTCTCACGGCGCTTCGGGCCGGCTCGGGGAAAATAGCCTACCGTAATTGAACCGTAGTTCAACATATTTTATTTTATATATTCACTATATATTATACTTGGTTCTACTTTTTTAATAAGTATTTTTAATAGTAGTTGACGTGATATCTTGATAGGATTTTCCCGCCTTTAATCATGTAAATGTAAATGATTTCGCACATGCTTAAAACTTCTATATTAGTCACGTGACAAGTTAGAACATTGCCATTTTCTCTTAATCAATATGAGTTTTAAAACCCAAAATTTCGGAATTGAAATAGAACACAACTCAGTATACTTTATCTAGTGTTATAAATCCATACCTACTATTTTAAGCAGATTAAGGTCGCGTGACCCCTTAGTGCAAGTCGGCTATGTGACGACTTCGCAGTCCGCTATTTTCAATCACATGCCCGGGTGTGAATATGCGAGCGGACTTAGTACCCTCGCTGACTCGGGAAAATGTGATTAATTTAAGATTTTCATTGATATAGAATTAATTTATTGACGATATTCTAACAAATTTCTTTCGCTAAATTTAGAAATTTCAAGAGCCATATAGCTGGAATGTCAACTATACTACCATGGGAAAACGAGCAGGAACAAAATTATATTTGTATGGGAAAAATTGTGAATGATGTTGTAAGTAAAGGATTGAGAACAATTTTTAAACAAGAGTGGAACAATCGTTACCAGCCTTCCATTGGGGCATGGGATGACACCAACGTAAGTGGTCAGCAGCTCTTTCATATGGAAAAAACACGAAGAAGACCAAACAAGAATGTCTACCAGGCAAAATTTCAAGATGGAGATACAAATCTGTGGGATTGTTCAGTGCTCTTTGACGCAATTCTTTACTCTACTTCGATTGGTCAAGCAAGCCTTAATCCAACAATAAAGAGCCAAGTCGATGATCTTAGAAAAATACGAAATGTCATTATGCATTCTGAAGGGAAACTCGCCGATACAGACTTTCAAACCATGACAACTCGCGTTGTAAATGCATTAAAAGCCATGGGACTTCCAACCACGGAAGTCAATCGAATTAAAATTGAGATAAACCATTACAAATCGTTTCAAGTTCTACCTTCCGAGCCAACACATCAAGTCGTTTACCGTTCTGACAAAGTACATGAAATACGTCAAGACCTTCAAAAGTTGAACAGCGATAACGACGGTAAACTTACATATCTCTATATTTCTGGAAATCCTGGAAGTGGAAAATCTCAACTCGCCAGACAAGTTTGCGATGATATTTACAAAGGTGTAAATTGGCAAACCGAAACAACATTTGTGATGACAATAGACGGAAAAGATTTAGATTCCCTTCAACATTCATATCAAGATTTTTGTCGACGTCTAAACTGCCATGAAAGTACATTGGAACATATTGTGAATTCATCCAAACCAAAAGATAAGAAGATCGAAGATTTAAGATCACAAATAACCACTAGAATTAAGAATTGGAAGAGGTGGTGGATTATAGTAGACAATGTGGAAAATCTTGACGACATTTCCCGTCTACTGCCTCAGACGGGCGACGAAGTTTGGAATAATGGCCAAATTATTTTAACAACACAAAAGAGAACTTCTGTCCCACCTGATAGTTTGTGCACTAAACATGTTTCACTCAGTCTCGGTATGAATACGCGAGAATGTCGCCAGCTTCTTGCCCTGTTATCAAAAACTGACGCCAGTGACCCGTTGTTAGATGAAGTTGCAGAGACGTTGGATAGCCAACCCCTGGCAATGGCCGCGGCTGCTGTGTACATGAGACAAGTCATCGAGCCAAATTGTTCTCCTGATTTTTCGTGGCGAGACTATTTACGCAAGTTAGAAAAAGGTAAAAGAGAATTAACAGAAGAACGTCTTTCCAAGATTAATTCAGCATATTCGTCCACCATGTCCGCTGCTGTGTTTTTAGCTGTTCAAAAATGTGCAGAAAGTAATATAATTTTGAAACACACATTCCAACTTTTCTCCCTGATATCTTTTGAACCACTGCCACGTGATCTTATTGTCAAATACATTCGGCAGCAAGATGAAAAGATAGATGCGGAAGATATCTGTCTTGCAATAAATGATTGTTCGTTGTTCATTCCTGCAGGAAATGAAGATCGCGATATCCGTCTACATCATGTTGTTCATGAAGCCGTTAAGTCTTTTTGTCATTGCAAACGATCTGAAATGGACAATTTTACGCAGAGCAATACTCCCAATGTAGGAACACATGTTAATGGGAAATGTATAGTTCACGAAGTTGTGAGAATACTTTATTACTTCAAAGATAGAGAAGATAAAATCAAATTGATTCCACACTTGAAAACATTCCACACAGAGATTAACAAATTATTTCCACAGCATGCATTAAATTCAATTAGTTTAGACTTCGAGAAAACTAGAATTTCTGAAGTATACCTGTTTTTTGGGAAGATTTTACATGACTATTGCGAGTTTGAGCTGTCTATGGAATTTCTAAAATCAAATCTTCAAATTTGTAAAGGCTCGAAAGAAAACCTTCATGTGTCTGATATTTACAACCAACTCGGTATATTACATAAAATATTAGGTGAACTTCAAGAAGCAAAAAACTATTTACGTAAGGCACTTGATATTCGCAAGGAAATTTTAGGACCAAACCATCGTTATGTAGCTAGTTCTTACAACAACCTAGGCATGGTGTGTCAGGGAAAAGGTGAACTGGAAAAAGCTAAAGATTATCATCAACGGGCACTAGAAATTCAAATAAAACAGTTAGCACCAAACCATGCTGACGTTGCTGCTTCTTACAACAACCTAGGTAATGTGTGTGGGGATAAAGGTGAACTGGAACAAGCTAAAGATTATTATCAAGCGGCACTTGAAATTCGAATAAAACAGTTAGGACCAAACCATACTGACGTTGCCGCTTCTTACGCCAACCTAGGTAAGGTGTGTCAACGTAAAGATGAACTGGAAAAAGCTCAAGATTATCATCAACGGGCACTTGAAATTCAAATACAACAGTTAGGACTAAACCATACTGACGTTGCTGATTCTTACAACAACCTAGGTAATGTGTGTCATGTTGAAGGTGAACTGGAAAAAGCTAAAGATTACCATCAACGGGCACTTGAAATTCAAATAAAACAGTTAGGACCAAACCATACTGCCGTTGCTCTTTCTTACAGCAACCTAGGTAGTGTGTGCCAGGATGAAGGTGAACTGGATAAAGCTAAAGATTATCATCAACGGGCACTTGAAATTCGAATAAAACAGTTAGGACCAAACCATACTGCCGTTGCTGCTTCTTACAACGACCTAGGTAATGTGTGTGAATGTAAAGGTGAACTGGGTAAAGCTAAAGATTATCAGCAACGGGCACTTGATATTCAAATAAAACAGTTAGGACCAAACCATACTGACGTTGCTGCTTCTTACAACAACCTAGGTAATGTGTGTGAATGTAAATTTGAACTGGATAAAGCTAAAGATTATTATCAACGGGCACTTGAAATTCAAATAAAACAGTTAGGACCAAACCATACTGGCGTTGCTCTTTCTTACAGCAACCTAGGTAGTGTGTGCCAGGTTGAAGGTGAACTGGATAAAGCTAAAGATTATCATCAACGGGCACTTGAAATTCGAATAAAACAGTTCGGACCAAACCATACTGACGTTGCTGCTTCTTACAACAACCTAGGTTTAGTGTGCCAGGATGAAGGTGAACTGGATAAAGCTAAAGATTATCATCAACGGGCACTTGAAATTCGAATAAAACAGTTAGGACCAAACCATACTGCCGTTGCTGCTTCTTACAACGCCCTAGGTAATGTGTGTGAATGTAAAGGTGAACTGGATAAAGCTAAAGATTATCATCAACGGGCACTTGAAATTCGAATAAAACAGTTAGGACCAAACCATACTGACGTTGCTGCTTCTTACAACAACCTAGGTATGGTGTGTCAGAATAAAGATGAACTGGAAAAAGCTAAAGATTATCATCAACGGGCACTTGAAATTCAAATAAAACAGTTAGGACCAAACCATACTGCCGTTGCTCTTTCTTACAGCAACCTAGGTAGTGTGTGCCAGGATGAAAGTGAACTGGATAAAGCTAAAGATTATCATCAACGGGCACTTGAAATTCTAATAAAACAGTTAGGACCAAACCATACTGCCGTTGCTTCTTCTTACAACGACCTAGGTAATATGTGTGAAAATAAAGGTGAACTGGGTAAAGCTAAAGATTATCAGCAACGGGCACTTGATATTCAAATAAAACAGTTAGGACCAAACCATACTGACGTTGCTGCTTCTTACAACAACCTAGGTAATGTGTGTGAATGTAAAGGTGAACTGGATAAAGCTAAAGATTATCATCAACGGGCACTTGAAATTAAAATAAAACAGTTAGGACCAAACCATACTGACATTGCTGGTTCTTACAACAACCTAGGTAATGTGTGCCAGGAAGAAGATGAAGTGGAAAAAGCTAAAGATTATCATCAACGGGCACTTGAAATTCGAATAAAACAGTTAGGACCAAACCATACTGACGTTGCTGCTTCTTACAACAACCTAGGTATAGTGTGCCAGGATGAAGGTGAACTGGATAAAGCTAAAGATTATCATCAACGGGCACTTGAAATTCGAATAAAACAGTTCGGACCAAACCATACTGACGTTGCTGCTTCTTACAACAACCTAGGTTTAGTGTGCCAGTATGAAGGTGAACTGGATAAAGCTAAAGATTATCATCAACGGGCACTTGAAATTCGAATAGAACAGTTAGGACCAAACCATACTGACGTTGCTGCTTCTTACAACGACCTAGGTAATGTGTGTTGGAGTAAAGGTGAACTGGAAAAAGCTAAAGAGTATCAGCAATGGGCACTTAAAATTCAAATAAAACAGTTAGGACCAAACCATACTAACGTTGCTCTTTCTTACACCAACCTAGGTAATGTGTGCCAGGATGAAGGTGAACTGGAAAAAGCTAAAGATTATCATCAACGGGCACTTAAAATTAAAATAAAACAGTTAGGACCAAACCATACTGACGTTGCTGATTCTTACACCTACCTAGGTAATGTGTGCAAGGATGAAGGTGAACTGGATAAAGCTAAAGATTATCATCAACGGGCACTTGAAATTCAAATAAAACAGTTAGGACCAAACCATGCTGCCGTTGCTGGTTCTTACAACAACCTAGGTATTGTGTGCCAGGATGAAGGTGAACTGGAAAAAGCTAAAGATTATCATCAACGGGCACTTGAAATTCGAATAAAACAGTTAGGACCAAACCATACTGACGTTGCTGCTTCTTACAACAACCTAGGTTTATTGTGCCAGGATGAAGGTGAACTGGATAAAGCTAAAGATTATCATCAACGGGCACTTGAAATTCGAATAAAACAGTTCGGACCAAACCATACTGACGTTGCTGCTTCTTACAACAACCTAGGTTTAGTGTGCCAGGATGAAGGTGAACTGGATAAAGCTAAAGATTATCATCAACGGGCACTTGAAATTCGAATAAAACAGTTAGGACCAAACCATACTGACGTTGCTGATTCTTACAACAACCTAGGTTTAGTGTTCCAGTATGAAGGTGAACTGGATAAAGCAAAAGATTATCATCAACGGGCACTTGAAATTCAAATAAAACAGTTAGGACCAAACCATACTGCCGTTGCTGCTTCTTACAACGACCTAGGTAATGTGTGTCGGAGTAAAGGTGAACTGGAAAAAGCTAAAGAGTATCAGCAACGGGCACTTAAAATTCAAATAAAACAGTTAGGACCAAACCATACTAACGTTGCTGATTCTTACACCTACCTAGGTAATGTGTGCAAGGATGAAGGTGAACTGGATAAAGCTAAAGATTATCATCAACGGGCACTTAAAATTAAAATAAAACAGTTAGGACCAAACCATACTGACGTTGCTGCTTCTTACAACAACCTAGGTAATGTGTGCAAGGATGAAGGTGAACTGGATAAAGCTAACGATTATCATCAACGGGCACTTGAAATTCAAATAAAACAGTTAGGACCAAACCATACTGCCGTTGCTGGTTCTTACAACAACCTAGGTAATGTGTGCCAGGATGAAGGTGAACTGGAAAAAGCTAAAGATTATCATCAACGGGCACTTGAAATTCAAATAAAACAGTTAGGACCAAACCATACTGACGTTGCTGCTTCTCACAACAACCTAGGTATAGTGTGTCGGGGAAAAGGTGAACTGGAAAAAGCTAAAGATTATCATCAACGGGCACTTGAAATTCGAATAAAACAGTTAGGCCCAAACCATATTGACGTTGCTAGTTCTTACAACAACTTAGCCTTAGTGTGTCATGATGCAGGCGAACTTGAAAGTGCAAAGAATTATCACCAACACACGCGCAGGAAATTCGGGGAGAACATTTAGGGTCAACATACAAAATTAAAGTTGCTGGTTCTCGCAAGAGACTATGTATTTTATTATGAACTCAATTTTGAAAGATTTTCTCCAATGCATAGTAGTTATTTTCAAATAATTTTGGTCTTAGAAACTGAGGACATGTTGTTGTCGCATAAACTTCTTGACTGAGCTACAAAAGTATATATTTAAAGGACATTGGCAACCAAAATTTGTATTCCTTATATCTATTATAATTACTTCGCGTTTTCGTGTGTCCGTCGCATACAGTTGTTGAGAAAATTTGAAGAAATGCAGCCATTTTGCAATGATGAAAAAAAATTAATTTAGCTAACATGCATTTTCTGAATTTACGCAACGTCATTAGTAGTAGGGTTCAAAAACCATATTGACGTTGGTAGTTCTTACAAAAACAACTTGGCCTTAGTGTGTCATGCATTTGGCGAACTTGAAAGTGCAAAGAATTATCACTAACACGCGCAGGAAATTTCCGGGGAGACTGATTGAAATAACATACAAAATTGTGTTCTGCAAGAGATTTTAGAGACTATGTATTTTATTATGAACTCAATTTTGAAAGATTTTCTCCAATGCATAGTAGTTATTTTCAAATAATTTTGGTCTTAGAAACTGAGGACATGTTGTTGTCGCATAAACTTCTTGACTGAGCTACAAAAGTATATATTTAAAGGACATTAAGTACAAAAAATGTATTCCTTTATATCTATTTTAATTACTTCACGTTTTCAAATCCGTCGCATCGTACATATAAATTACTATTACGTTTAAGAACATTTTGCCAAAAAATAAAAGTTGCAGAGCAAATACAATTAAGTAATTGTGCAAACCTAAGTATTACTGTTCTCCAAATATGTTTTTGACATTATTTCGAATAAACACATATATCAGAACTGTTAAATGCGCCAAGATGTTGACCCCATTCTGGACGTCTGCCAATGTGCAAATACACACATTTCATATATTTCAAATGACATATTATTGGCATATTGCAGAAATAGTTTGTATATATCAGTAAAAAACAAGTCTTGATTATTTGAAAGTAGTTATATACTAGAAACATCGCTTGGAACATCGAACACGACTCACAGGTGACAATATGCCAATATGTAACATATAGCAGCGCTTATACTTTGTACCCAAATTGTTTTACAAAAGACTGACAAAGGTTGTCGAATAGAAAATCTTGTGTGGGCTTTCACTGACCTAGCCACCAAGTTTGAAAGTCATTTAGCCATAAATTATGTCGGCATGGGCAACAACAACAACAACACATTAGCGCATTACTAGTGTGCACCTAAATCTGATAGTGGAAGCCCGAAGGAAGGAATTGAAATCTTCTGTGGGCTTTCACGGATGCTTGCAAGGGCAAACAATAGCACATTAGCGCATTAGAAGAAAATTTTTGTGACACTTTCTGACTATATCTTCATTCATCCGAATACACCTTGGTATAAATCTTTCAATGTTTTTTTCTTCGGTGAGGTCTAGCTATTTAAAGAATCGCAATTATCATTGTTGCTGTGTAGGCGCTGACAAGTTCTAAATGAGCATTGTTTGCGAAGGAGCTATATGGCCCATAACGAAATTTGCTGCTTCGCTTGCATGCAAGCCGAAGGCGCAACATGCACTGTCCGGTATACGGTTGCAGTAATGACAGCCAAAAAAATCCGAGTGGAATACGTTTCTTTTCGTTTCCAAGCGGAAAATCCGTAGCTCAACAACACAGAAAGAAGACATGGGTTGAATTTTGCAAACGCAAAGAGTTCAATCCTTCGTCGTGCAGCTCTGGTCGTGCAGTAGAATCTGCTCACGGCATTTCACCGAAGACGCGTACGAGTCAGGGCATTCGCTGCAGTTCCTCGAACGAATCGAGTGCAAGTGAGCGTTTCGTGTACGGTTAAAAGTGATGCCTTGAGGCAAGCTCAAGCAAACCAAGGACTTCTACAGCAAGAAGACAGCGAGAAAAGGTGAGTCGAATTCTCGATCAATAAATTTATTTTATATCCATTATGTTATACAACACAGCGTATAAGGATAGATAGATAGTTTATTGATGTTTACATTGCAGCCGTGAGCTGAATTAAGTAAAATTTACAGTAATTTATAAGATAAAATATCTTAGAAAACAAGAAATTCTAATATATGTACAAGAATTTCACTATGCTTATATGTACAAATTAAAACCTAATACTATTGCTAATTATGCCTTAATTGAGTTACAGTTAATAAATCTAAAACGGTTTCTGTTAAAACAGTTCCTAAACGGATCATGTTTATACTTGGATTAGCCAACGGCGCGAAGCGCCGTTCCGGGCGATAGCCCGGGGCGAGGGTACTAATTCCGCTCGGCTATTTATTACACCAGGGGAAAAAGGAAAGCTATGGGAAATCTAAAGATCATCAAGTTTTGCGGGCGCATGGCTATGTTTCATGGGTGTGATGGGTGGTCATGTCACTGATATTTGTTAGGAGTGGAATGAGCGAATTATAAAAAAAACAAGAATATCAGTAAGTCTGAATTATAACTTATAAATCGCTTTTTGGGGCTTCAGGAAAAGCGGCGGAACGAATTTGTCGTTTATACTTTATAAAAAGGATAAATAGAGATAGATGGCAGAAAAAATATGGCAAGTTTCTTATAATTGTTGATGTATTTTAATATAGCCCTAAAATGTTGTTTTACTTACATAGATTTTCATTTTGTTCCAAATAAAATATCCTATATTTTATGTTTTCAAAAAGTTCCAAAGTAAAAGGAAAGCGAAATCATTTCACGGGAGAATTTGTATATTTTCACCTGATTCAAAAACTACTTTATCGGTAAAAGGCAGTTTAGTTACAAACTTTTCGAAACGTTTTAGTGAACGTAACGGAAGGTTGTATTTAACATTAATTTGAAGCTTATAGAATGCATAAGAACATACCTACCGCATATATCTCATACTTCTATGGCTAAAACAACTAATATTTTAATTATTTTTGCAGCTTTTGCAACCTGTTTAAGGTGGCTCCCTACAGTTCTGTAAAACTATATGTACTTTTCAGTAACTTTCGCTTTCAACCAAATTTTTATTAGATACACTTATGACAGGGCAAAATGAACATTTCCACGAATGTAAAGAGGTCTTGGGCTGTCCATTTATGGACAAACAGGAATAGTGATAGTGTTGCTATGGCAACCATAGTGTCTTATCTTTTGCGCTTATGTCTAATTTCAGATTGAATCGAAAATATCTTTTTTCCCTTCGGTCAATTTTTCTGAACTTTTCCGTCCACAAAGAAATAACATATCAAAATTTGAAGGGTAGTTTACAGATAAGTTTTCGGACATATTTTGAAATTTGGATATATTTTTCTTCTTGCCTTGTTTAACAGTTGTGCAAAGTTTTAAAAATTTTCACCGAAGGAAACACGACAAAAACAGCTCGAAATTCCAGTTGAAGTTGCTGACGTTTTAAAAAATCGACTCGACACGATCGCATTTTGCGCATGCGTCTGAATTATAATGCGTGAACAACACGAATTGAAACAAAATCAAAGTGTGTATAGTTTTGTGCTTGGTTTTTGGTTGTGTATTTTTATTCCGATTTCTTGGCTTGTGCCAAATATTCTTTACTTGTTTCTATGATTAATTACCATGGAAATAGAAATACTATTAATCCAACGTCTCTTCAATTTGTTTTGGTTGTTAAAATCGATATCGGTGTGACAACTTTTCAAAACATTCAAACATGTATTCATAAGACAACTCGTATTATTAAACTATCTGTATTGTAGTTTTTAATATGTCAAACACTACAGGAATAACATAAGTTTCAAACTTTCAATTGCTTTGAAGACTATTATATTACTTTGACAGTCCTATACTGCCTTGAAGAGAAAATAATTAAAAAGTCAATGCAGGTTTTTTTAAGTCGAAGATTTTGAACATTATAAAGGATAATACTGAACATATATAGGTAAAAAAACACACTAAAAGAAAGCTTAGAAACTTGTTAAAAACATACGTACTGTTTAAATTTCAAAGATTTACGATTATAATGGAAAACTGGTGGTGGTTTCTTCGCCAAAGTCTCCGAAAATAACTTCCCGCGGCTTGTTTCAAAATTTCTGCCGGGTCACGAAGATTCCACGCGTGGGACGCGAGGATGACGTCTGATCTATCTAGATCGTGTTTCAAACTGTATTATAACTGTAGGGAGCAACCTTAACTGTTTTGTACTCCAGAAAGAAATTTATATTATTATTTATTAATCGTGTTGCCATGGGTACTGTGCTTCCTCTTCTTGAAACAAAATTTCCATTTTTTATTCTTTCAAAAATTCTTAAGCCAAAATAAATTTCCCAAAATATTATTGTTTCCTTCCACTAATCCACTCTTCTTTCCAAACTATTACAGTAATGATCAAAATTTTAATGGCACATTTAAAATGAAGGAAACACAATGATTACGGCAAGTAAAACATTTCATATGGCGATAGCCTTTGAGTGCGTCATGAAGAGGGGTGTGAGCCAGGGATCCAATTCTGTTTTCCAAGCCAAAATTTTGCTTTGAACCCAGATATCCGACTCGTCTACCACCTTTGCATACCAGATTTTGTGATGAAAAAGCTTAGTACTAGTAATGTTTTGGAATGTAGTGTCTGTCAATGTTCAGGTGGGGCGAGCGGTTACTGCAAGCATGTATTTCTAGTTATGCCTTAATTGAATTACTGATAATGAAACTATTTCTAAAACGGTTCGTGTTTACTCTTGGGATTATGAATTTCGACTCATTTCTCAAATTAAATGAGGTATTGTTTTTAGCGGGCAATAGTTTATGTATTTTGTGTGTACCATCGTTCATAAGGCGTCCTCGTAAGATTCTCTTGGATAGATGATTCGCATTGCTCGTCTTTGAATAGTTTCGAGATCTCTCGAAAGATACGTAGGTAGACTATCGTGATGCACTGGGCAGGCATATTCAATTAAAGATCTATAATGCAGGATTTATAAAATGGTACCAACTCTAAATAATTCACTTTGGAGCGCTTTAACTGAGTTAAAAAGTACAATCTTTTTGAAGATTTTTTAACGGGTTCGTTAACATGATAATTCCATTTTAAGTTGTCGGATACATTCAGGCCCAAGATTTTGGTATGTGGGACAACTTCAAGGGGGCGTTATTTATCATAACTGGTAGAAAGTCCTTTTCTGATTTCGTAAAACTAATTCTCATTTCCTTACATTTTCGTTCATGCAACACGAACTTTTCGGCTTTGGACTTGCGTACAAACTCATCTACGGTTGATTGGATATGACTAACTTCGTCTTTTTGAACAGTTTCGGAGACGTTTGAGTCGTCCACATATTTCCACATCTCATTATTAGAAACATTTAAATTGTTCCAATTTTGTTCCATATTGTACATTCGTCATTGTCATTGGCAAAGTTGGCCAAAAATGTTACTGTAAATATATTTTACCTACAATTATAGGAACTTGCTGACATTCTAATTCCCGGAGAATCACAACCGGAGGCGAAAAAAGAATCCGAAAGTGTGTCTGAGCAAAGCAATGAACCAGACCCAAGGCCGAGTGCGTCAGAGATATTCGAGGAGGAAATATCATCGAACTCTCGAGATAGATCGACGCAAACAGTTAGAAGACGGGGGACAAGTTCGGTGAGAACGCAGACTGTTATGGCAGCGACTTCAACGTATTCCCCAACAAAACCCGTGGTGGAATGTCCATCTTTTCAAGAAGCACAAGCAGTCGGCGAAGTTGCAGCCGTGGTTACAGACATGGACAACGCTCAGCCTCATGGAGAACCCAGCAGCATATTAAATATCAACAAAAACGTAGACGATTCTGCAGCACAAAACGGCCACAACAACATGGCCTTGGAGCTCGAATCCTTGAAGAGGCAACTGAAATGCTTGGAGGACAACAACGTTGAGGTAGTATTATCATGATTAATAGTAGTAGCATTAGTATTTATATCATGTTGTTATTTTCACAGAGTTTATGATCTTTTTATGCTGAGATATTAAACACGTTCTAAAGCTAAGTGAAATATTCTATTTAGACAAAATCCTGCAATATTTTACTATTATCTCAAATATTGACAACAAATCCAGAAAATCGATTTTTATAATGCTATTTAGACAATATTAATCAGTTTCTTGCAACGAAAAATTAGGTGTTGCTATATTCTACAAAAAACGGTTGTTTCGTAAGTGCTTATCTTGGCTCTGCATTTGCAGCGCCAAACTCCAATCTTGGCTCTGCCATTGCAGAGCCAAGATTGGAGTTTGGCACTGCAATTGCAGAGCCAAGATTGGAGTTTGGCACTGCAATTGCAGAGCCAAGATTGGAGTTTGGCGCTGCAATTGCAGAGCCAAGATTGGAGTTTGGCGCTGCAATTGCAGAGCCAAGATTAGAGTTTGGCGCTGCAATTGCAGAGCCAAGATTGGAGTTTGGCGCTGCAATTGCAGAGCCAAGATTAGAGTTTGGCGCTGCAATTGCAGAGCCAAGATTGGAGTTTGGCGCTGCAATTGCAGAGCCAAGATTGGAGTTTGGCGCTGCAATTGCAGAGCCAAGATTGGAGTTTGGCGCTGCAATTGCAGAGCCAAGATTGGAGTTTGGCGCTGCAATTGCAGAGCCAAGATTGGAGTTTGGCGCTGCAATTGCAGAGCCAAGATTAGAGTTTAGCGCTGCAATTGCAGAGCCAAAATTGGAGTTTGGCGCTGCAATTGCAGAGCCAAGATTAGAGTTTGGCGCTGCAATTGCAGAGCCAAGATTGGAGTTTGGCGCTGCGATTGCAGAGCCATGATTAGAGTTTGGCGCTGCAATTGCAGAGCCAAGATTGGAGTTTGGCGCTGCAATTGCAGAGCCAAGATTAGAGTTTGGCGCTGCAATTGCAGAGCCAAGATTGGAGTTTGGCTCTGCAATTGCAGCGCCAATTTCAACATTTTGATACAAAATATATAATTCAGTATTGCCTCGTCAACCTGACAGCATTCATTCAATTTTTTGGATTAACACTATAATTATTACAGTTTTCTACCACTGAAATTGTTTTCTACATTCAATTTATAGAGTTTGTGCGAACGTTCCACAGTGCAGAAGTGCCTTGCATGACTACACTTTTAATTTGTTTACTCAGTTTACTGTGACATGAAACCCCTAATTTGGCGTTTTGTCTCTGGGCAAAGCTTCGAATCCTTTAGTTCAAACGCAGTAAAATATATACAGTCTTTCCAAAATTCGTCAGTCCATAGCTACTTGCCGGCCCTTTGTACCCATGGCTATACCATTTCTTATTCCACGACCGTCTCCAATATCCTACAAGGACCTTATCCTGCGCTTTTCAAGCACTTTACACAGCCACAAATCCCCCACCAACAACAAACTCCCAAATGTCATCAACATGGGCTACTCCTGAAGGCCTGACATATGGTCCTGTATACACCTGAACAAAATAACAAAATAGTGATCTTTTAATTTATATTATGAAACAAGCTAAAACAGGGAGGAGGAGGGAGGTTTCTGCGCTATAATGTACGTCCCATGCACAGCACGCTAATTAATTAAGTCTTGCAGAAGAGTTGTGGATCTCACTGCTTCTTTTAGATTTAATCTCAAGTTTTGAACCAATCTCTGAACTGCTAGGAGAGATCTATTTTAATCACGATAAGCAAATCAAGGTACAGCCGAACAGGCAGTCTTTATTTGTTTTCATACTTCAATCAAAATATTCTTTACAGTTTCGTTCAACTGATTCTTTGTATTCCTAAACACAATTGCTCGTATAACGTAATTAAAAAAAACATAGAAATATCCATTCATTCTGATTCTTTAATTCCTATTTCCTGGGCAGACCAGGTGACAAATATTTCACTGCACGTGAAGTGCTAATCTTTATAACTTTATAAACAAATATATATTTCAATAAATTTACTATTTGGTCATACAGCCAAGTGTATAAAAATGGTAAACCATCTTGAATACAAGCTGACATAATATGAATCCTAATCAAAATATCACAACGCATTCTTGTCTTGTTTTAACTCAGGATATCTTGGGTTTCAAGATGTTAATCTTCGCCTTAGGCTTTACAGGATTACGTTTCGTATTATTATTCGTGTGTTACTGTGTTTTCACCTACAGTATAGTTCGGTCCGCGACGTGTGTCCACGAATGGGCATATGACAGTGTAATTTATTAAGCAATAATAACACTTATATGGCTTAAAGCCACAAGGTATATAGTCTCACAAAAATATTTTGCTAGTCAGGCAATTATTTGCAAGGAAACTGGAAGGAATATTTGACTGCAGTAAGGCAGTAATGCAGCATGAATATAATTATGGCATATCATATCATATATTAACTATGAGCATATCAACGCCACTGATTCCCGTACAGCTTCACTACAAATATTCACGTCGATCACGGTTAGTGAAGCTACTAACTGTACTTCGATTTATTAAATAAACAGACCGCCTCGCTGTTGCTATAAAAAATATCCCATGAAATGAGCCGCATTATCAACTATAAAGCATTAAAGGTGCTTGAAAGCCCCGGTCAAACTGATGAGAGTTGCAACTCTCGGTTAACCTCCCATGTTTCGCGCACGAATATACCTAACCCTGATCCTAACCCTAACCCTAACCCTAACCTTGACCTACCTATGGTTTGGCCTCCCGAGGTGACCACCAACTCTCATTGATACGAACTTTGACCTGTTTTAAATTTTGATGAGAGTTGATGTCATGAGTGTTTTGTTCGCTTGACTATGGTTCGACCAGTTTTCAGGCAACTATATTCAGACTAAGTTTCCTACTCCATACAAAAATTAGCTTAACAAAAACACGTCATATACAAGAAAAGCTAAAATGAAAATTTAAACACTTTGTTTACTAAAATTTTAGAATAACTCTTGAGTCTTGTTCTCGTTTGACAAGGGATGCAAATTTTCGCTTGCCAACTCTAATACGAGCTCCAGAATTGCTGCAACTTGCAACAAAACCAAACTGACCTCAGCGCGTCTGCGCGTGTTTCGATGTTTATAATTAAAAAGGTTTGCGCATAAAATATGTGATGATATAGGTTTCAAAACATGAGACAACTTTCGTAAACATTTCAATGAACAAGTCACATACATTGACATCAGTGTTTGTTGCAAGTTGCGGCAATTCTGCACTATATAGAAGTGCCTCGTTGCCATAAAAACCCTGTATATTTTTGTTCGTGTATGGTATAGACTAGGTTTAGTTACCTTCGCTATCACTTTCATCACTTGTATATACTATGGGAGAACAACCAACATCGTCATCGCCATCGGACGTTGAAACATCTAACTGAGTTGCTTCGTCGTCTTCATCTGTGAAATAGACGATTAGTCGACGCATCTAGTTCACCACAGCTGTCGGTATTGAAGTCAACTTCGCACAAATCACCAGTTCGTATTGAAGAAACAATTTATGCTCGACTAGATAAAGGACTCGTAATTTGCGAATCGATGTCTGGTTCGAGTAAATCACTCGTAAAGTCCATTCTGTAGATGAACTGAATGTAGCTGATCATGATCAGCCGGCATATACGCGTGTCTATTCAGTATTCACTAATGTCTATACGCTTTTTGAACTGCTAGGCCAGACAGGGTGTCGTCTGCGTGAATTATAGTTTCAAATTGCTATTATCTGTGCATGACATGTCATGGTGTTACAGATGCATGCAAATTGGCCTTGAGCATTGGTGTCATCATCCACACTATCACAGCGCGTGTTAGAATTATTGTAAAAGTAAAACCGTTGTCTTATTTAAATACCAGGTTAACAGGTCAGTTTTAGACCTGATAAGTTTAGATTTATTTAAGCTCGCATATAATTGTTTTGATAGCCATCAGCATTACAATCCCGCCTTCAGCCTCATACGGCACGCTTACCAATCAAATTGTTATGCGATTATGTGTTGTAATTGCTTCCTATTTCCTGGTCGTTATATAAGCTCTGATCTATCCTCATTCACCTTATGACTGTTTTGAAGAAATCTTTCGTCATTGGCAGAAAATGTATATACGATAATACTGCATTACACTGTTATGATTGAACCTAGACTTTATACTTTATATAGAAACAATTCACATTTCCCCGTAAAGTTTTTGGCACGAAAACTTCGTCATGAGAAATATTGTATCAATCACAGACAAAGTCAGAACTCAAACCCTAATCATGTCTAATGTCTATGCACGGTTAGTAGAACCTAACCGTCGTATATGACATGTATATGCCCAGGTGCCGCAAGCATACTATATTTTGAGTATATATATATAGTAAGACTGCACAAGGTCCACAAGCCAGATTGCCAGGACCATATAACATATTGCATAAGCGCTACTATTCTGGATAATACACAAAAGGCAAAGGCCCAAGGGCAAGGCCAAATGGCCAATGGTCAAATGGAGGCTTCAGTTTGAGCTATTGGAGTATTACGCAGTGTTTTGGATCTATTAATAATAAAAGTATTGGCAGGAATTGTATCTCACATTGACATTGTAGTTAAACAATTTCAGTGATCGATTTCTTATCGTCTGCGAGACCAATTTGAGTTATGCATGGGGGTTGTGAACTGATGTGAGGTTTTTATCGCGTAAAGTTCGCAAAAATTAACTTATTTTCTAATATAGACTTGTCATGTGTACTGACTGGCAAGTATCCAATTGCATGCCAATACTCAAATAATATAATTTTTCGCAAAGCCAAAGCGTAACGAGGTTCGTTATTCATAGCACGCGATAGTTGGATGTTGTTCTAAAAATTTGCCAACTGATGATGTCTACTGCAACTTTCGTGTATTAATACGGCAAACAAGGAAACAGTGATAAGGCATAACTGTGTGACTGATCGCAATCGGCTCACAATTTTTGAAAATATGTGGCGGATAACTGGTAAAAGGCACTTTGATGAAACTCGAAATGTGCAGCGCAATTAGGCCCACACGCAATTTTTTCCATATATGGTATTGCTTAACCATGTTGTCGGTTCATTGCACTGATCTGAAAATATAGTACCTGGATCGAGCTTCTATACCTATGAAAATTGAAGCCAGTTTTAGATTTGGCGGCCATATTGGAGGGACCAGCGATGGCCGTCGTACAAGCAGTGCAGTATGAGGATATATTTTCAATTTGCGCTGTGTTGGCCGATGGAATTATTGAAGTTTAATTGGAAATATGTAAAGGAGTTTGTATGTTGTTAAAAGTCACCGATTTGGTTTGATTTCGGGCGTTTCTCGGCGAAAAAACTGTTCGCGTGTGTATGTTGTTGTCAGCCATGAGTGAGCATATTCACGTGAAAATTTTGGAATAAATCGCCGTACTGTGCCTCTCGGCGTAGAAATCAAAGAAATTACAAGAAAGGAGACAGTTTCACATGGGAAAGTAATACTGGGCAAATAGTGATGGTGAAAGATCGGCCTTAAAACGGGTTTTTGTGACGATTAAAGTCGACGAACTTTGCGTGTTGTAGATACAACAATTAACAATTGATTGTTGTTGCCCGGACATACTTGTATACTTGTATACAAGTTCATACTTGTATAAAATACGACAGTATATTTAATAGGTCCAAGAAAATAGTTCATTGTTTGCTGAGGCACAATAAATAGAAAGTACTTATGCTGTTATGCATTTTTTTTTGCATTCACTAAATTTAATACACTGGTCAGATTGATAGAATTCGTCAGAATGTTCCACTACAAGGGTTGCATTGCCAATGGTTGGATTGCAATAAATGCCACAACAGCATACATAGGGCAGCTTGGGCGACAAGTACAAAGTATATTGTTCACACTGTATGCACCAAGTTACCAACCCAATAAAGTGTGTCACAAATTTGTCTGCTGTGTCTCAAGAGATTGATTACATGTCATCTATATAAAGCATCATGCTGTGGCATTTAGTTTCCTTATGAATTAAATGAACAATTTATTTACAACATGTATTTTAAGCTTGAATCTGTACAGAGAAAGCAGGGGTGGTGCTAGTGGGGAATACATGTTCTGTTGGGAACCCCAGGGATTGTCATATTCAGTTACTGTAATTGAACTACAAACCGCCATATAATATGCATTAATACTCCCTTTCCAGAATCTGGAATTTAAATTATTTTTTAGTATCCATTCCAACTGAGTTACCCATTCCTGACCATCTCACTGTTACAAGTAACAATAACAACATAAGACACAACAGTCAACAACTAGACACTAAATAAGTTGGTATCATGATACACTAAGATGCATATAAACCTTAAGCAAAGTTGTATGCACTTGACTTGAATGCTGATTAAAGACATTTAAATAATTTAATGTTATACCAATGTTTGCAATTTTGTAGTATCCAGTCAGGATACAAGTCATTCACTATTTAGTATCCAACACCAAATTTTAGTATCTTGTGGATATCAGGATACTGCAAATTTCAGACCTTGCTTAAAAGGATGGCCTAATATATTTAGCCCCTGTTTTTTTCCTGTGCCAAGGAATTAATGACACAATAGCTGACAAGTAGATCAGGAACCAAATGGTATATAAATCTAGTTTAAAGACATATTAAAAAGAAATTTGAATTAATAAAAACATTTCTCAATGAGAACTTTTACAATAGCATTGGTCAGTTATCATGGTATGCTGATTTATTGCATACAGCTTTTTGCAAATTCTTTACAGGACACAGAATGTTTCAGACAGGTAAAACCTTTCACAGAAATTTAAAACATACTTTTACAAGAAATATACAGTATAAAAATTAAAAAAGTTTTTATGACTTTACTACAAACATCATATTAAATTTGAAGCATGAACTGAGCATAGAAAGTATACTATTATTTACATCACTAATAAATTCTAGATGTCCTATATGGCGACAGTGCATGACGGCCACTTACGCGTAAAGTTTCTGTAATAACATTCATTTTCAGCCTGATTCAGTGATTCCTCATTATTTATACACGCAATATTACTCCCACAAGACGTCCTGTCTCGTTTCTTGTTTTACTATGGAAGGCAAAATATTGTTGCTACAACACGCAAAGTTCGTCGACTTTAATCGTCACAAAAACCCGTTTTCAGGCCGATCTTTCACCATCACTATTTGCCCAGTATTACTTTCACATGTGGAACTGTCTCCTTTCTTGTAATTTCTTTGATTTCTACGCCGAGAGGCACAGTACGGCGATTTATTCCAAAATTTTCACGTGAATATGCTCACTCATGGCTGACAACAACATACACTCGCCAAGAAACGCCCGAAATCAAACCAAATCGGTGACTTTTAACAGTATACCAACTCCTTTACATATTTCCAATTAAACTTCAATAATTCCATCGCTCAACACAGCGCAAATTGAAAATATCTCCTCGTACTGCACTCCTTGTACGACGGCCATCGCTGGTCCCTCCAATATGGCCGCCAAATCTAAAACTGGCTTCAATTTTCATAGTTATAGAACACTGAGCTTTATATATCTGGAGGACGTGCCGCTAATGTTTGCCAGGCAGAAAAGTGAAGCAAAAAACATGGCGGATTTTGGCTTGCTGACGCCATATATGGTCCCAAATGCCCATGGTAATCACCACTGACAACCGCGATACTGTGCTTTCGACGAACTCTTCACCCTCCTGGGTTTTGCACTATAATATTTTATGCTTTCGACCTTTAAATCTTGATATTTTTCTCCTAGTTTTGCTTGTTTCGCAAAGTCGAGGAACGATTACCTTTTTGTTCCGCTTGTGGATGCAACAATTCACTATAAAGGATGAATATTGCTTCTCACCGGTAAGATTTGCATTTATTTTCTAGCTTTCTACTCGATCGGCTTTCGATATAATTATACTCAGTCGACTTGGATATAAATATTTTAAAAACAGACATAAAAAACTTGTAATGTACATAAAATCTTGTTGTTTTGATTCAGAGCTGGCCATGTTGCTTGGGCCTTTGTGTTTTTAATTAGTTTTAAAAGTTTTATAGTATAATTAATTTTATACTTCAAGTTGTTTTTTATACGTGTAGTCCTTTCATAAATACAGTTAATATATATGGTGCCAATTGTCAAAATCCTTACACTTGCCATACATAAGCTTTGTAACACAGATTATATAGACAACTAAGTCTAAGACAAGCAACTTGTCCTTGGCAAACTTGCTAGTTTTTCCAGGTATTTTTGTAGCAACAGTTACCTGCATAGTTAAGTTTTATGGCTATGAGCTAGGATACCAACCATTTCAGCACCCTAAAAAATGATTGATATCCTATTAAACAGGGTAAAAATTATGCTAAAGTAGGGTGCATTGTAAGCTAATGGGTTATTATTTGGATACAAAAATGTAAACAAATCTGAGATGTGTGAATGGATTGTACAGCATCAAACTTGTATAGCAGAACTAATTGTGTATAGTGGTGCACCAGAGAAAAATTTGATCTGGCCAGAAATGAAACTGCCAAAAATGGGGCTCTGGCCAGAACTTGGAACTAAGTTCTGGTGCACCCCTAAATAAGCAATTTTTCTCACACCATTGTTTATAAACATTAACATTACAGATTACAGTTCCATTACAGAAATGATACACAAATAACTAATGTGATATACAAATAACTAATTTGAGCAAAAAGTATTTTTAACAGGTCATGTATTGTATCATGCATAGTTAACATCGATGTATATGATATTGTGGTATAAGGATGTATAATAATATGGTATGACTATTCTCTTCTCTTTTGCAGGAATCATCTGTTATAGGTACCACAAGAAATGGCACAAGGCATCAAAATGCTGAACAGGCACAGCAAAGTCATAGACCATTGGGATACAAAGTTATAGTAATACCCAGTGGCATACCGTGTTCTAACATTTCTACTATGGTACCCATTCCAAAATGTTACCGATGACACAGGGCAAAAAGGAAGAAAAACTGATGTCAGTAGTGTTGGTTGCTAGCGAGCGCAAAATTATGTTACTAGTCTGTTACTCATTTTGGTTGTTTCATGTTTCAACAGACCAAGGTCAACTTACTGACAGATTCATTTGGGTTTAACATCCCCTATACTTCCCTGCTCGGTATGCCACTGATAATACCATAATAACTTGATTATACAGCTCGATTCTTAAAATTATTTACAGTACTGCTAATTCGTAATTATTCTTTGAAAATGTCAAATTAAAATAAAACAAAATTTATTACGCTGTTGTATCTTCGATTTCCAAACATGTTGCATGTTCCACCAATTACAGAAAGGACTGTGTTATTTTGGGATAAATTCTGCAATCATGTAATATGTAAAGTTTTCAGTAGACTCACAGGGGGGACAAGAGAAAAACAAACTATTTTAAGCTGGGAACACCAGAGTTATGGGTGAACTGGGGGAAGTTACAAATTATTGGGGCAGTGGAGGGTTTATAAGCTACTGTAGTAGAGGGGCGGCATGGCCCATGGGACGATGGCCCATGGAAATCTGCCAATTTTGGGCCCCAACAAGGGAGCCGCGGCTCCCCCCCTTTGGTAATATTTAGTGCTAATACTTACTGCAAAACCAGGAATTATGCCCCACATATAGCCACAACTACCTTTAATCCCCACAGGGCTTCCCCCAGGGCTTTGAAAGCTCTGGCTACGTCCCTGCCCAAGCATGCAAAGGTCTACAATGTATGTAAAGTTTGGGGCCTTCATTAAATATTTGGGATAAATCACTAGTAATGAACAAAAATTTAATTTAGTATTTAATCCTATTTTTCTTCTCAGCAAAAGACATCCCCCCCAACTCTCCCAACGTGAGCAGTGGGCCCCTACCAAAAGGTTTCCCGGGCCCCTGCTGTAGTGGCCTTTTAAGGATATGTTGCTCATTCAAAGTGATAGTCAAAACCTATCAGAGACACAGGAACTACAATCCTAGTGCTGCTTCAAAAAAAGTATATCCCCAGCCCAACCTAATCGCCTTTCCAAGATCAGCTGCCACCACCACCCTGACCTTATGGCACCACTTAGCTTAGGTGTAAATTTGGCACATAACACAAAGCCTGATTCTTTGATATCCTAATTCCCTCTTAAAGATAGTAGCACATAGTATCATGTCTTCATTTAGACATTTATAACCAGTCGTTAGGATTCTTCAGAGAATCCAGATATGATATTTGCAAAATGCATGGCTTCATACTGCTCACATAGATAATTTTCCAAATGCTAAATACAGTACTGCCTAGAAGTAACTTAACACAAATACGCGGTTAACCGCGGGTCACACGCGGTTTGACCGCAGGCGCCCCGCGGTCTGCCCGGAGACCGCCCGCGGTCTCCCCGGAGGTTGCCCGCGGTCTCCCCGGGGGCTGCACGCGGGTCGCCCGCGGTTGTGTGGGCGTATTGAGGTTTGACCGTAACTCACGGCGGAACACGAAAACAGTACGACTTGCGAACTCGGAATTTTACGTGGGCAAATTAGTATTTAGAAATCAGAATATCACACGATATAATTTGCCAGTTTAATTTCCAACTTTGTCATTGGCGTTACAATTTCATGTATATTGCAACCAGCCTAAAAAATTAGTAAATGGTCGTATTTGTTTATAAAGCTTAATAGTGTGTTTTGACGAAGCAAGTCTTTTAACGTAGCTAACGTATTGCACAATTTTACCACACAAATCGCTGATTGAACACAAACACAAAAACTCAAAGCAAATCTCCCAATAACTAGTCTGTAAATTTGGTAAAAAAAATTCTGGAATGCTGTCTGGGTCAATGGAATACTGTTTGGCAAAGTTCTGATATAGACGGACATGCAAAAGTAATGCAGCTTGTTTCACAATGCAATGTAAGCTGACTCTTGAAGAAATAATTCTTACAATATTGACATATACCTGTTATGTAGAGAGTCAATTAAAATATTTGTAAATAGACTGACAGACAATATTATGTTTGTTTGAGTGAACAAGCGTAGTAGCGGCGTATATATATATGATTGAGTACGTATCTCAGTCGTTCACTGTAATTTGTATATCTTGAAAATGCGAGGTAGATACTGTATATAGTATTGCAGACGATGACATATGGTAGTTCAATAAACACTGCTAAGAATGGCTGCCGCACGTAATACAAATACGGAAGTTGTTATTCGGGCATAGTTAAATTCTCTATGATTCAGGTTAGCGTATACGTAGCGTAAGGATATATAATTGTGAGTATTGTCTATCTCCATATGATATGTTCTATATATCACTGCGAGTTACAATTCAGAGTAATCAACGATAATATATATGGCAAATATTCATACCTCTAGACTTGCTTTTAACTTTTGAAGCGATGATGTCATATACAATGACACATATCTTTTCCGGAGGCTAGTCCCCAATGGGAAAGACTCGTTGAAGAAATTCTAGTCCTCAATGCAGAGATATTCGATCCATAAATCTCTCAGTGATATACTGATGCGTTCGAATAAATACAAACTTAAAGCTATCTATTCACCGGCGTTGCCCGGCGCGCTAATGAGTATTTTGGTATTTCCGGGACGTGGGATGAGAACTTGTAAACAGTATGCAGATTACAAAACCAAAATTTGTCAGTATAATTGAAAGAACATGCACGGTGTATTTTTTCAACGGGATTTGCTAGCAAAATCAAAGCAAACATTGTGCGGGAAAGCTTTATATAAGCGAAGTGAGAGATCTGAGATTGAGACCCGAGTTTGATACAGGCTTTTCAGTAATACAAGAAAGATTATTGATGGATTTGATACACATTGGACACACTAGAGTAAGTAAATAGAAATATTTATATATTTGACTACCATAACAAATCTGTGAGGTCAAATAATCTTAGCTAAATCCATCATTTAACTATTAAAGCTTAACTTGACTTAAATTATCAAAATCGATTCTTTATTATCGTATGTTATGTGTATAACTTTGGGAGTTTGTGTCGCATAAGCCCAGCTCTCTGTTACATATACACGTAACTACAATACACGGAAAGATGCGACAAAATCTGACTTGCAAACGTAAAGGTATGCGCTTACAATAATAGTTAAATATTTTTTATAAATTAATGCGTTGTTGACTTCGGAATTTGCTGCATGCTATATAAACCCTTTTCTACAGGCTTTTAAACTGATACGCGTATGACAAAAAGTTACTAGGTTTATTTACGCATGTAAAATTATTCACAAGTTGTTGGCTTAACAAGCTCGTATACTCGGTAGCAAGCCTGTCGACAACGTGTAACAAGCTTGTCATTTTATCAACCGTTGCGTCATATTTTAAAGCAAAGTAGAATTAATATAGTAGAGCGATTGAATAGATTTATAAAAGTGTCGC
Source organism: Trachythela sp. YZ-2020 (assembly GCA_016169945.1). Lineage (NCBI taxonomy): Eukaryota > Metazoa > Cnidaria > Anthozoa > Malacalcyonacea > Clavulariidae > Trachythela > Trachythela sp. YZ-2020. The sequence goes on from JADLSH010000351.1 coordinate 52,045, forward strand.
TTATCACATTACGGTTTCTTGTTTACTAACACGCAAATATCATGCGGCAAACCCGTAGGGTTTGTATTGGTGACACATTTGTTTATCTGAGTTTATATTTTTCCTTAACACCTCATTCTGTTTATATTCATAATATAAATTCATATTAGTTGTGTACTGTATGTTATACAGTTTATTAGAGAAGGTAGTAATTTAGTAAACAAATTAATCCATATAGGAACAAGTCCGTTTGCCGCATAATAACAGTTGTATCGGAAACCGTCGGAACACAACGCAGTGGTTTTTCTGTTTGACGTGTGATTACCGCACGAACCGCAACCGCAAACCGCACGCATGGCACCCGCTAACCGCACGCACAGCACCCGCTAACCGCACGCAAAGCACCCGCTAACCGCACGCACCGCACCCGCTAACCGCACGAACCGCAACCGAACCGCAGTGTTAACTTACTTCTAGGCAGTACTGTACATACAGCTTATTCAGAACATCACAAAATAGTATGAAACTAAAATGTGGAATTACAAAGTACTCCATTGCTTTGAGTTTGAGGGAAGAAATTGACATTGTGATTATTAAATATATCTATTTCCTACAACCACACTGTAAATACTGTACTTGTGGCCCAAATAATATACTATACAAGCATACACAATCCAAAATTGTACCATATACAAGAGCCTCTAAGCCGGGCTCGAATAAAGTATATTCTAGCATGTATTTCGACAAATTTTTTCATACGGAATTTTTAATACCTGTTTGCTCTCGTGTTTGCTCTGGTTTCAAATATCATCTTTGCCCACATCAGACATCAGTTTTGAGGTTTTAGTATTCGTTTGCCGTCTTTAAAGGATGAGAATAACGTGTACGACTTGCAAATCTTTGAACAAATGGTCAAAGGTCAGAAAAATATGTTAAAAAGTCGTAAACAACGAGAATTTTATAATACTGCAAAGAGCTAAAATATTTTTTTACCAAATCCAGGGGGGGGTAAAAGTTGTAGCGGGCTCAAAATTGAGCCCGTCAGTGGTAATTACCATGAGCATTTGGGACCATATATGGCGTCAGCAAGGCAAATATCCGCCATGTTTTTTGCTTCACTTTTTTATGCCGAGCACTACCTCCAGTAATATAGTATAGCTCAGTGGTATAGAAGCTCGATCCAGGTACTATATTTTCAGATCAGTGGGTTCATTGGCAGTGCACCTGGTTGATCAACCTCGTACCCAGGGTTCTCTTAGGTCGGCCGCGCGTGGGAGAAGAGAACCCTGGCAAACACTGCGCACGTGGCGACAAAATAATCCAAGATTTCTGGATTATTTTGTCACGTGATTTATATGCGCAGGGGGGGCGTTTGTACCGCATCGACAGAAGTTGTTTTGCAATACTTTCGATATGTTGATAGATTATTGTGTATATTTTATAATATTTTTGCTTTTTCGGTACAAATGGATAAAAAGCCACAACATGAGCATCAGAGAAGAGTATATTATCTCATATGTGAACTGTTTTGGATCATGTAGCGTGTGTTAGTGTTTAACTGTGTGAGTTCGTGAGAAAAGGTATCTGTCTTATCTTATTGCATTTTATCGTTGGCCATAAGCTTATAAATTATGTTTTAAAATCTGTCTAAGACTCTGCCTAATATATCTGTAGCGACATAGTTTTCTCCTTTTTCTACCCTCATTGTTTTATAATATATATTTTTTGCCAAACTGAAATATATTTAACATAAATATATATTACAATTATTACAAATATATATTACAATTCACATTTTTATATGTGCATCTGATATGCTCAATGCATGAGTTTTATATGTCTTAAACAACTATAAATTGATATCAACATAGCATACAGTACAGTGTAAAATAACAGTGTTTAATTGATTGTTTAAACTTAGCCAGAAGTTGCTGCATATAAATGCTAATCAGCCTTTAGTAAAAAAGTTCAAAACAAACATTCTGTGTCATGGCAATGAATTTGGTCAATGATTTTCAAGTTAAGTAATTACCTATTTTTTACATCCCATTGAAATTTGTTTCTTGTGCTTTTGTAGCCATGCGAAGAAATTACTCATGTTGATGTTATTTGTTGGGAAAGAGCAATATCAGGAAAATGGTGGTGATATCGACCAGTTGTAATGGCGAAGGGCTTCAGCTTTCTCAAGTCTTGGAACATCAGCAACTCATCTTCATTTGACTTTTTATGGCTGTGCTTCTTGGACATTTGCTTTACATTTGATGCCTCGTCCATTGCCTGCACGATTTGTCGGACACCTGCAGCAGCCCTTGATGCCCTTACCATTGCTTTAGTGGTCTTGTTTGCCCCCATTCCTTTCACAACATCCTTGCTCACCCTGTTGCATATCTCCTGGGCCATATCGCAAGCTATATTTTTGCCTTGACCACCGTTCCAGTTTACAAACTGACCCCATGTCAGTCTGTGGGCCATCTCTTCAGACAACATAGCTTCAACTTGGGCGATGCTGGTGAACATTTCAACAGAGTAGTTCTGGCAAGAACTTGACGACTTGAAATACATTAAGAGTCGCTTTTTGTTAATGTTATTCCTTTTCCCATCACCTTGAAAATGACATACAATGTACGGTATTATGATTCTATAACATGCCGCTAGTACATCCAAAGTAAAAGAGGGTTGCATCATAAATTTACAGTAACATTTTACCATGACATTGTTTTATTTTTGTCCTGTCGAATAAATAATTATCTGTCAGTTTTATTTTTTGTTTTATTATTAAATACTGTAGAGCAATTTTTTCAGGTATATCTATCATATTCAATCAGGAGTCCGGGTCTCAGCTAGCTCTAGCCAGTGGATATGTTATGTACAGGTTATTTATATAGTTGACTGCATGGTTTCATTTTGAAAACAAACTGCATTTCTCAAATTAAATACAAGTGTTACCTTCTTTAGTTGTGTCAATCAATTGCAATAGGAATACATAAAGGTCAAGCATGTTCAATCCATAGAATCTGTCAAACACAGTATATTAGTATCCGATGCTATGATGTGCATGTGGACATTATTGTTCTGACATTGGAGGCCTACCAATATCCAGAAATTTATTATAGTTTATGCTACCTCATTGCCGTTATTTGACAATAATTATTTTAATTAATTTGACTTATGTAGAAAGTACTATGATTATTTATTTATCAAAATTATCGATCCATAATCTTCATCAGTAAAAAATAAATAAATAACTAGATACAATTTGTAAATAATCATGGTATTTTCCACAATATATTATGTCTATTGATCTTAATAATTGTTTTGTGTAAGTCTTACCTCACTCTGTATAGGATTGTATAGGATTGAGTTAGGCACATCTGGTGCAAACTTTGGAGGAATTGACATAAGTACTGGGGTAACATTAGAACTTATAGACTTAATTGTTTCAAATTGTGACAAGATCAAGTCGGCTACAGAATTGTTTGCTGAATTTGAAATATGGGAAATTATCAGTGATGTTTGTGCTACTTAATTGCATTACAAGTACAGCTACAGTATATAACTATGTGTAAAAATATTAAAATAACTGATATACAGCTGTTAATTTTGAGAAAATGCACTAATTATAGCACTGTACATTATACAATAGCAGTTCATGATTAATTAGGTATGTATACCTACTGCATATATCGAAAATATAAAATAGTTGGTAGAAACAGCACCATACTTTCAGTGTGCACTAGGAGTTGAACCTAGCAAAACAAAATAGTTTCCACACCTGGACACACTTGGTACCAGTATACTTGTATACTCATGCAATAACACCGTCAATGAACCCCAGGAAAGGGCAAGGCATGATTACTGAAAAAGTTCTACCAATATCGTGAATCCTCACATTGAGTACTATCAAATTTCTTTTGCTGGAATAACTGTCAGTGTCGAATTCCCAGCCCAAGTGAGTAAGATAATTGTTTATAAATCTCAGTGGTTAGCCCCACGCCTCAATGGGCCTAATACTAATTTATGGCTTCTTAACAAAGAGCATCATAATAGAAGAACTTGCAATGCACATTGTCTTTGTACAACACCTCAACATAATGCCTGGTTGACATACATGTTTGTCAGTACAATAAATGAAGTAATAAGAACACATTATGTAAATAACTTTAACCAAAAGCAAAACAGTATAACTTTGATCATTTATTATAATCTGTAATATCCTGGTCTTGTCATCACTTGTACCCAAATGTGAACTTTGATTCATAATACACTATTAAATTATACATTTTATAGTAGGGCCACTGGGTCATCAATATGATTTATATATATTAATTGTCATGTGTAATATATGTGTACTCAAACCCTCTTGAAATGAATTGTGCATATTTCATACCTCTGATTTCATACAGTACATCAACAAGGACCCAAAAGTTGTACCAAAATTAGAACAGTAAATTCACTCACTTTAATAAAGCCATGAGACTTGAATACTTGATGAATGTAGAACACTACTCACTGCTTCCAGTCATGTTCCATTAAATACAAGTCTTGAACATAAATTTGAGATGTCCAATCCTAACCAACGTCTGCATTTATTTGATAAAATTGTGCCTTTTTTAAACGTCTGTTAAATCGGTTTTATAAATCATAAAAAATTTCATAATCGGAATTCACTTGATAGTAGCCTGCGAACAGGCTCTTCTTGATCTGTGTCTTGATGTTGGTAACCCCCCGGGACAGATACGGCGAGTACGTAATTCTTGTCGCCACGTGCGCAGCCTTTGCCAGGGTTCTCTTCTCCCACGCGCGGCCGACCTAAGAGAACCCTGGGTACGAGGTTGCTGGTTGATGAGTCGTCGATTGTAGATGTATCACATATTCAAATTACATTCATAGTAATCATAGGCATAGCGCATCAACTGATTCCAGAAGCATCGCATACACTCTGATTAGTTTGTCAGGACGATCACATCAACACTATACAACAGTAATGGCGTCCACTAAGACCAGGAAAAGAAGCGTTAATAGTGGCAAAACTGCTAATTCTGAACGCCATGATCGTTCTTTGTGTACGTGGTGGTTCGTTGCTAATCCCGGCGTGTGCAATCGATGAAATCGATAATCGATAAAATCGATATCAATTAATATCAATCGATATCAATTAATCGATTGATATTGAAAATCGATGAACAATCGATGGTGAAGGTTTTTGTGACCTTATTGATTGGTATCGATTATCAATAGCAATCAATAGACTAATTGCGTTCGATTGGTATTGATTATCAATAACAATCGATGAACTAACAGCGGTTCGATTGGTATCGATTGGCGTTCTCGACCATGCCAAAAACAGGCCACTACAAACAGGCCAAAACACTCTCATAAAATTCAATATTTAATGTTAATTTAGTGGGAAATGAATTGGCAATCAAACCGCTTCTAAGCACAAGAAATTCGGCTGCTTAATTCATTGTATGATCAAGACTAATTGAACCGTGTAGCGGAGAACGAAGGAATCAAAATACAAATGTATTACTATTATAGTATTGTGTGCTATCCCTATTGCGCGGGTGATAAGCTAGAAGAGATCTAACACTGTGAGCAAAGGCCGAATATTTGTCTGTTTAACACCGTTACACAACACGGTTAGACTACATCAATATTCAAACATCGTTTCGGCTGCCACACAACCTTCTGTATACCACCTTAATCTGTTAAATCTATTTCTGTTAATATTTTTTCGCATGAATTAATACAGCTACAATCGTTGGACAACATCAATGTCCAGAAGAAAATATTCCCAGTAAAAAGTTATTTTATTTTCATGATATTTCCACCAATGAACATAATTATATGCATCCTCGCTTTAATATGAAAGCGATTTTAAGTTTAATTTAATAAGCAAAGTGGATGTAAAACGATATGCATCCTTATATTTTTCACATTCTCGCTATTAATTAGGTAAGGTGTGAGATTTACACGATTTTCACCAACTTTAACTACAAAGGTAAATTCATGATATTCTTTCACATCAACGTTGCGAATAACTAATTGTACGTCTTGACTTTCTGACATGGTTGTTGTATGTACGCTATCTGGTTAAGTTGTGTATCTCCCTTAAAGGTTTAGATTGCAAACTGTGTGATATTGACCGCGATAAATATAACAGGATATTAGCTGTCACCACTATCGTGTTTGGCCGTACTCGCTTTGCGGTAAAGCTTATATAATTATAAACCTTTATCTTTTTGTTGTCAGTTCTTCTAATTTGATGTTGGTTTTTCCTTTTTCAAATGATATAAAGATAGATACAAACGGAACATTTTAATAGTACACATGCACTGTTTGCGTGGGTGAGATTGACATTACCAAATTTGCCTTATTAGCCACAGCCGCACAGGCAGATTTGTCATTTACGCCCAATGAATAAGAGTCCAGCAAATTACTTTTAGTTTTAAGCCACACATAATATATAAGAAAATTTTATTAGCCAACGTTTCGTTGTTTACATTACAACATTTTCAGAGCATTTAAACAAATTTACATGGTATGTTATAAGTTATATATATTTACAAAAGACACAAATCAGCTAGACCGGGAATTTAAAAAATCGATGAAATCGATACCAATCGATGAATATCGATTGACAAACGGACTGAATTTTGTGACTATCGATTGGTCATCGATTGGCAAATAACAATCGATATCAATTAATTAATTGGTATTGATTGATATCGATTGATCGATTGGCTTTCCGATCATCGATTTTCATCGATTGCACACGCCGGGTGCTAATGCCTGGTTCACACTGGTCGTAAGAATCGGGGATTTCCATTGTCTGTGATCATTGGTGTGTAAAATGCTTTGTCTGTCGGAGAATAATACAATAGATCGCCAAAGAATTACGGCCAGTGTGAACCAGGCTTAAAGACGGACAGCGACAGCGTTTATATCGAAAAGAGCACTGTCGTGTTAGATCAGATATAAAGAAGGAACTCTTAGCTGTGGCCAAATTAAAGTGAGCGCAAGTTCAAGCCAATTTGATACTCTAAAGACAGGTAAATTATATCTAAAATAGATCCGAAATAAGGAAACATTATTGTTTTAATATGCCGTTATGTCATGAGTTAGATTTAGTCTTATTTGTAATTGTAATTGTAATAGCATAGTAGTTGAATTCACGCAAAATTTGTCTTTCTTATAGATTGAATTTGAAGAAGCAAACAAACCGTGAAATCCAATGTTGAATTTTCAAAAGGTTCCTAAATTGGCGAGTTCAAGACGGCTGTAGAGACAAAGTATTTACTCCGGGAAGCCCGAAGGTAGGATACTATGATTAATCTTTAAAACAATTTAAGATCTAATGCGTTACAAGTATATTATATCATATAGCGTATACTGTCTATCCATTGATCATATTTGTGCATTATATGACATATGAACGGTAGGCGTATATAGATATGTTTAGTTCCACTGAGCATGGTTTACTATAAATACGAGTGCCCATTTGTTTTGTGAATTGTGACTTTTGTCGCAAACGTGGACAAATTAATATTATCAAACCTTCTCCATCGTCTCTCTTTTACTATGTAGATTGTAGAAACAGTTTGTTCGTAGGCCTATTTAGGCTTTGGCAAGCATGTTATTTTATACTATATGCAATTATATCGGCAAACAGTCCTGTCATTTGTCAAGAAACCACATGTCATGTGCTTCGATGTTAATAAAGTTGTTTATGTGCTCATTGCTCAATGACCCTTTTATGATAATATTAAGTCTCCATCAGAACCTGTCTTTATAGTGCGAACTAAAACAAATACTAAGGTATACCAAGTTTTCTCTTTTTAATAACTAATGTGCTCAATGACAAGTTTGCAAAACATCGTGTATATATAAATTTTATATATTTGATATAAATATTAACTGGGTTTAATAACCCTGACTAATAATGCATTGTCGATGTATGACATATGACAGTAGGACTGACCTGATTATGGTGAGAGAGTCTAGTAATTTATTTAACAGTTATGTACCTATAATTTGTTTCCACCCCCTCTGGAGTGTGGGCAAAAAAAAACAAGGGAACAAGTTTCCCAAGGCAACAGGCGTTTGACAACAAGTTGCAGCCAGAGTGCTGGGCAATTTAGGAAATTCAACTATCTTAGCTAGAATAATGTTTTATTGTTACTGTTTTATAGCTGCTACTTAAAAAAGTAATATAAACAATGCTCATTAGTATAGCAAAGGTTTAAATTTCATGTGTACTGGTGAAATTGACACAGAATTTTAAAATATTCAAATGCCCCGGGGTCTGCCTGCCTTCTTGGGGGTGGTGAAATCAAATGACAGCTGCATATTTATTTTGTATTCCTATGTTCACTTGGCTTTAAAATGTCCTGCAATGCCCCATCTATAAGAACCTGTCTTGGTAACTAAAAAGCATACTGAGTTTTCTCTCTGACATTTAAACACTGAACTAATGTGGTCCATGAGATGTTAGCAAAAACAGTGTGTATTATATGTGATATAAATAATTGGTCTGTTTTCTTAATTAATATATAAATGCTTACGCATTAACTGGAAATGAAGATTTTCCAGCACAAAATAACCTTGCCTAGTAAATGAATTGCCTTTGTAAATGAATTTCCTATGCCATATGACAGTAGGACTGACCTAAAAGAATTTACTAGACTCTCACTATAATCACAGCTGTGCATCTAGATAATTTGTTTCTACCCCCTCTGGAGTGCGGGCAAAACCAAGGGAGGTTTTACAACAATTTTTGCACAGGCAACAGATGTTTGACAACAAGTTGCTGCCAGATTGCTGGGCAATTTAGGAAACTCAATCCAGGGGAACCTCAATCCAGGGGAACCTCAATCAGAACCTCAATCAAGGAACCTCATCTTGTAGTGCAGTATTTACATAGCTGTGTGGAGAATTGACACAAAAATTAAAATATTCAAGTGTCCTGGGGTCTGCGGTCTGCCTGTCTAATTCCTTGGAGATTGGTGCATTATCTTGTGCTTGTATGTCAGAAAACTGGACTTAATATTTTATTGGTTGCCTGGCTCTGTCACTTAGCTTTGACCCATAAGGCATAATGCATAATAATATTAATTCAGTATATATCTACATATTCTATAATAATACTAATTATCCCTTGCAACCTGTCTTGGTGTGAACAAAAACATAATTTTTATTAAGTATACTAAGTTTTCTCTTTGACATTGCCTATTACCGGAATTCAGATATCATTCCCAAAAGTACAAGTCTAACCACTGAATGTAAACAATCTGGTTTATTAGGTTTTGTACAACTCATTTGTCGATGAATTAAATTGTCTGCTGTTAAACAATGTAAACTAGGAATAATTGTGTAACCAAATTTTCGTTTCAACCTAAGTGATAAATGTAATGTATCATCATTTGATTGCCCTAAATTTTCACTTAACCCATTCTGGCAGTACTCTGCCGCTGACAAGTAAAATTGTCTGAGGTTAGACATCTGAGTAAAATATTAGTATTACTATTATTCTTACCGATATTTTCTGCTTTTTTGTAGAGCAATGTTTACCCACCTGTTCAACCTTTCCAGTTGTGGTGACAAGAACCACCAAAGTGGTTGAAACTGATAACCTATTTTTTGTGTGTGGGGAAACGACAGTGAGAGAAAAAGACAGTGGTATTGTATCTAAAAGGCAAAAACCAGTTAATTTATATGAGCAACTTTTAGATGATTTTATGGTGGACAAGTTACTTCATGTAATTGATATGTGTAGTGGTGTGGCTTCTTGCGGAATGGCATGCCAACAAAAGGGTGTGAAATGCCTTGTACTCGAAAAGTCCCCCCTAAAGGTTCGACTGATAAACCAAAGGGTGAAACAATAATTAGTTTAAGCATCAAAGGAAAGATATATTATTTGTTAATTCATTGTTAATAGTATATATGATCTTGTACAGCTTGCATATTTTCCCATTACATTTACAGCTATTTCAATTGGAGTTATTCCATGCTTCCTATACTTCTGCTTATAAGCTTGTTCTCATTGAAAGTATTGGCAGGATTAAACCCAGGGTAGAGTATTTTAGCTAACCAAGCAAAAGTGTCTCATCTTACAAATGTTTCTTTCTCCCCGCACTTGGATTTTGCATTTGCCTTTAGCTTGCGAAAAACTTAAATTGAAATAGCTGCATATATTTATATCATTCGTACTCTATGTACACTATATTGAATATCAAACCTCGCAAGGGGAAGGTTTTACGTTGACGTCCCGTTGTTTTTATGGTTAATATTATGACAATCGTTAGAGTATAATTTCCATTTCCCCTTTCCATTTGCGCCAAACTCTAATCTTGGCTCTGCAATTGCAGCGCCAAACTCCAAATTTGGCTCTGCAATTGCAGCGCCAAACTCCAATATTGGCTCTGCAATTGCAGCGCCAAACTATAATCTTGGCTCTGCAATTGCAGCGCCAAACTATAATCTTGGCTCTGCAATTGCAGCGCCAAACTCCAATCTTGGCTCTGCAATTGCAGCGCCAAACTCTAATCTTGGCTCTGCAATTGCAACGCCAAACTCCAATCTTGGCTCTGCAATTGCAGCGCCAAACTCCAATATTGGCTCTGCAATTGCAGCGCCAAACTCTAATCTTGGCTCTGCAATTGCAGCGCCAAACTCTAATCTTGGCTCTGCAATTGCAGCGCCAAACTCCAATCTTGGCTCTGCAATTGCAGCGCCAAACTCTAATCTTGGCTCTGCAATTGCAGCGCCAAACTCCAATCTTGGCTCTGCAATTGCAGCGCCAAACTATAATCTTGGCTCTGCAATTGCAGCGCCAAACTATAATCTTGGCTCTGCAATTGCAGCGCCAAACTATAATCTTGGCTCTGCAATTGCAGCGCCAAACTCCAATCTTGGCTCTGCAATTACAGCGCCAAACTCTAATCTTGGCTCTGCAATTGCAGCGCCAAACTCCAATCTTGGCTCTGCAATTGCAGCGCCAAACTCCAATCTTGGCTCTGCAATTGCAGCGCCAAACTATAATCTTGGCTCTGCAATTACAGCGCCAAACTCCAATCTTGGCTCTGCAATTGCAGCGCCAAACTCCAATCTTGGCTCTGCAATTGCAGCGCCAAACTCTAATATTGGCTCTGCAATTGCAGCGCCAAACTCCAATCTTGGCTCTGCAATTGCAGCGCCAAACTCAAATAATTAATAATTTGAAAAAAAGAGTAATATATCCGGATTTTAGCAACGTTTTTTCTTGTGTTGCTAGATTCTAGGTTTTTTGTTGAATTTCTCTTCTCCATTTTGGCTAAATATGCGTGAATTGACAAAAACCTGCATTGGCATTGTCGTTGAGATAAAGTTCATGCAATATTATTATCTGGCAAGGTTTTCATTCTACATGTTATCATCATTTGTTGCTGATATTAACAAAATTTTAGAGATATTTACTTTATTTTAGTTTATAGATAAATTGTTTGCTAAAATCCCACTAAATCCTAATTATTAGCAACATTTCAGTCAAATTTCGTGCTGAAAGTGCAGTTTTGTTTGATTTTTGACCGGAAATTCAGTAAATAGAATATTTCACTTAGCTCTAGAACGTGTTATTATTATTATTACTGTAATAATTATTATTATTAAACTACATATTTTATTATTATCATTATTAGGTAACAAAGTTGGTGACTGATCGTCACATTCAAGTCTCTTCATACATGGCAAATGAGAAGCCAGAGATTGAGCATGCTTATAATAATGTATGGCATGTAGCAAAAGGTATGTAGCTTTATATCATGCTCACTGCAGAGTACAGACATATTTTATACAATACATAATTGTAAACTATTTCATTTACAATATTTCAATTGTCATTTTAAAGGTGAAAAGAAAAAATTGACGAAGCTTGCGAAGAGGAAGAAATTTAGGAAAATTATGCCATGGATTGGAGTGAGTAGCACACTTATTATATTGAAAAGGAAAAATATTTGGATAGATGCCCACAGAACATTGCTGAAGTCAAGTATCACCATTAAGGCAGTATATATAATAATTTATATATATATAGATTTTCGCTTGCCTCAAAACTGGTCTGCAATATATATATATATATATATATACAGATGTCGTCATCGTAACATATTTCGCGTAAACAACGCAAACAAAGCCATGCATGCACACATTGTCTCCCACACACACCCCCACGCCCCGGCAGGAAGTATATAAGCGGTCATTTCTTTCGATACTTGTAAACTGCCTGATGATTCTTTTACAGATGAAACAGCCTGTTGCAGGCAAGTTTTGAGGTAAGCGAAAATCTATATATACAGATATGTATATTCATATATATATTCAAATCTGCATTTGATTATAATTTGCACATATAAAATATATATATATATATATATGCTACATGCAGTTTTTGGTACTTTGTATTTAATTACAAAATTATTTTCATCTACTTGACAGTCAATCATTAATCATATTTACTGGGTTGGCGATTCAAGCGAAAGCGAAGATGAAAGGGAAGAAAAGTGGCGCAGTGTTTTAAATCATATTGTCAACATACACAAACATGCTGACCATAAGATTTTCGTTGAATGTCTCCATGGCACACTTGAACGAGAATGGCTTAAGCATGGTTGAGTAAAATTTAATGAACAAGAGAATTTATGAAAAATTTTAAATTATAATAGTTCACCAAATTTAGACTAATAATAGAGTTGTGACCTGTCCTGATGCAACCTGGCTAGTTAAACACATGGCATCTAGGGGTTTCAATGGTAATCACTTGGTATCCTAACATTTATCATTTATATTACAGGATCAGCTGCTCATAAAAAGTTAGTCGAGATGTTGAGAGACCACGTCTTATCGCAGCAATTCGAAAGTTATCCAAATATCACCAGACATCTGGTTTGGAGGCCAAGCATGCATGCTTTGGATAACTTGCTTGATTCAAAGAACACCTACCATTCGTATCATTCATTGAGTGCAAGGTGAGCTTTTCTTTGGGTGGCAGTGTACAATAGCAATTTATGATGTCGAATGTAAGAAATATGTCATGTGTAGTAAATGCAGGTTCAATCCAACTACTTAGAAAATAGAGAAAATAAAGAAAATACTTTCTTCGCCTTTTCGAGTTAAGGTCCTTTGTCAAGAACATTGAATTCACTGGCAACTTGCCAAAGGAGGCATTCACTTGAACAGGCAAGATTATCTGACAACAGTCTGTTTTCTTTATCTGCAATGTAGTTAATTGGATGACCTACTAATAAAATGCTAAACAGTCTTTTCAATCCATATGGACATTAATAATAATAATATTTATTCAGGAAGCTCCGCTCACCAAGGTGTTTTTCAGGGAGGTCCTGCAATATTAACTACTTACTAACTGAGCGTGAGGTCTGTACGGTAAAATATCAAGCCTCGGTCTTGCTCTATTGACCGAGCGATAGCGAGGTCAATACAGCAAGACCGAGGCTTGATATTTTACCGTACAGACCGAACAGTCGAAGTTAGTAAGTTGTTTATTATATGGCATTTCAGACAACAAAAAACAACTCATTTTGCCAAAAATTGGTCACGCCAGGGCAAAGTACAAAGTCCGAAACTCACAGCCGGTCATTTTCAAATGTCAAAATAATTTCAATGATACGAATTTGTCTTAGTTTTTTACAAATTTATCTAATCTTAGCTTAGTAAAACTACTCTACAGTGCCATTTATAGAATAAAATATAAAATTAATAGAAAATATAGTGATATTGAGCTATCGGATCAAGGACAAAAACAACTTTGCATGTTCGAAAAAACAAAAATATTCTTGACTGTTTTAGTTAAAAAACATCGTAAAATTTACCTTAATATTTCGACTTGAGCCAACAAAACTTGATTTTATCCCTTGTAGTTATCCCTTTTCCGCATTTTCCGTTTATTTTTCATTGTTTTAAATTATTTTTAAGGATTTTTTAATGCTTTTATTGGTTTGAAATGTGTTCAAGTCCTCGCAGGGCAATAAGAATACCGTATTGCCCGTGGGCAATACGGGAAAATCCTGCCTCGTCAGCGAACAATCAGATTGCGAGATTCACCAAAACAACCACTTGCCATATAATAAATATCCATATTACATAATTATATGAAACTACTCTATGATTATATTAGATACAAATATAGTTAAAGATTTTATATACATAATTAAATTTGTAAAAAGATTAACTCATTCAGATAAAATGTTTTAGTTTGGTTTTAAACAGTTGAAAACTAGTGGATTGTTTTAGTTCAAAAGGTGACGAGTTCCATTCCGACACAGAGTGATATATAAATTGTTGTTTGCCCCAATTTGTATGTGGGCGTGGGAGGTAGTAGTCGTTATTCTGGCGGGTTTTATAGTTATATCTCTGGGAGTTCTTTATAATATTAAAATGAAAGTCAACCAGAGAGTTAATACATTTAAAGACAGAGATACAACGGTGGTATTTTCGGCGAAGGCAAAGGGGTTTCCACTCAAGAGTGTGAAGAGCATCAGTGGCAGAAGAATGGCGAGGAAGATCTAGTATAAGTCTGGCAGCATTATGTTGTAGAATTTGAAGGTGGTTCATTTGTGTAGAGTTATTTTTGTCTCCCCATACGATATCGCTGTAGTCAAATAGGGGAAGGACAAGGCTGTTGTAGAGGGTGAGTCTGGCTTGTAGAGGTAGTAAGTGTTTTATGCGACGAATGAGACCAAGGCGTTGGTTAACCTTCTTGCTGATGCTATCGATATGCTCTGACCATGTTAGATTTTGTTGGATTGTCACTCCCAGGTATTTGAAAGAGTCAGATCTATTAAGAATGGATTCGTTAACTGAGATGGAGACATTATGAAACTTAGCGAGCTTGCGAGAACTACCGTAAATTACAAACTTACACTTCGAAACATTAAGTGTCAGAAGATTGTAGTCAAACCAACTGCATAAGTGTTTAAGGTCGGAGTTTAATTTGCTTTCAAGATCCAGAGCATTGTTTGATGAAAAATATATCACAGTATCGTCAGCGTATAAGGATATTTCACAATGGTTAGCACAAGAAGGCAAATCATTCACATAAATTAGGAAAAGTAATGGTCCCAAGACACTACCTTGAGGAACTCCGACAGGAACTTGCTTGAAGGAGGAAACAGTATTAGCTACAGCGGTGACTTGGTTTCTGTTGGTGAGGTACGACTTGAACCAGTTGACGGATTCATTCGAATGATGTGAGCTTATCGAGTAAAATATAGTGATCGACGGTATCAAACGCTTTAGACAGGTCAAGGAAAACAGCTCCCGTTACCAAACCCTTGTCCATGTTTCCTAAAATGGTGTCCGTAAAATGTGCAAGTGCAATTTCAGTGGAAAGTTTAGGTCTAAATCCGAACTGCCGTGGTGTTAGTATCTTATTATCAATAAGATAACTGTAAACTTGAGAGTGAACTGCTTTCTCGAGAATTTTACTAATGGTTGGAAGTATCGTGATTGGTCTGTAGTTGTTAGGATTCGATTGGTCACCAGATTTAAAGAGTGCTGTTACTTTGCCAGACTTCCAGATTGATGGAAATGTTGAGGATTCAAGTGAACGATTAAACAGTTTGGTGATAATGGGAGTTATGAAACTAGAAGAGTCTTTAAGTAATCTGGCACTGATTTTGTCGAGGCCTATATCTTTGTTGGTTTTCAGTTTGTTCAGTATACCATACACATAACTTTCTTCGATAGGCTGAAAGACAAATTCATTTCCCCTAAAAGTCGGCCCAGTCGTTTGCTGATTAGAATCGTGATTTGGATAAAATGTTTGCAGTTTATCTTTTATTTTTCTTGCTAATTTGGATCCTATTGTGGAAAAATGATCGTTTAGTGTTTCAGCTATTGATTTTGGGTCAGTAAGTGAGACGCCATTCGCTTTAATGCAAGAAGGCGAGGAGTGTGATTTTCGGGAGGAGATGACGTTTAAGGTTTTCCACAATTCGCCAGAGCTACCTTTATTCTTATTTATTAGGTTTGAGTAATATTCCGCCTTGCAAGTTTTAACAGTTTTGTTAACATAGGCTTTGATCTTCTTGTACATTTTCCAGTGGTAGGGAGAGTTTGACTTAACAGCTTTGCGGTGGTGATAGTCACGATCATGCATAGCGCTGCTTAATTCAGGAGTGAGCCAGGTGGTTTGAATTCCTTTTGTCCTAAATTTCTTAATTGGAGCATGGTGGTCAGCAATGTCAGTAAAAATTTCGTTCAAAATACCTACGGCGACATTAATGTCTTGTTCTTCGTTTATAAGTTCAAAGTTAACGTGTGCAAGATCAGCAAGGAAAGATTGTTTTGAGTAAGTTTTGTACGATCTATATTCTATGACTCTTCCTGGTACTCTACGTACTCCCGCTTTAATAACGCAGTAGATGAGAGAGTGGTCACTAAGATTCACGTGTAAGACTCCGGAGGATACTATTCGATGAATGTTATTAGCAAATAGAAGATCAATCATTGTATTTGATTCATCTGTTATTCTCGTAGGTTTGTCAATAAGTTGTTCAAGATTGTATAATTATGCTAGTTAAACTAAGAATTTTTCGCTTCAGCGCTCGGGAATTATCATTTTTTGTAGCTAAAAAATTAACATTAAAGTCACCAAGTAATAATATTCCAGCTTCCGATGGTATAGAGGACAATGCGATGTCAAGTTCTTCGGTAAGTATCTCTAGCGATTGATCAGGGGCTCTATAGATTGTAGATTCAATTTTACTACTCTGTAAATCAGTCCGAGTTGTATAAGGAATGCCATCTCTAACAAAAGCTAAAGTACCGCCGCCCTGTCTTCCATTCCGATCATTCCTAGATAATGTATATCCAGGAATAGAGATTTCACCATCAGTTATATTGGAGTTTAGCCAGGTTTCTGAGATTGTAAGAATATCAAAAGGTTTATCGTTAAGTAGAAGCTTTAAGGTATCTATTTTATTGTATATACTTCTGATATTGAGGTGTGCAACTTTGAGACCCCGAGAGCGAAGAAAACTATGGGATTGTTGGATATTAGTGGTAGATTCTGGACCAGGGTTAGTTTCCACATCGCCAGATAAACAAATAATCATGACTGCAAATATTGCGTATAGTAATAAACGGCATCCGAAGTAAACCTGTAACAAATTATTCAACGGTTTTTCTTTTACACTTTTTCGTCGACACCCGCATTTGACCGTACCAAAATTGATTATTACGGTATTAGAGGACGTACTGCTAATTGGATCAAGGCTTTTCTCTCTAACCGTTCTCAAGTTGTTTCTGTTAATGGCTCCCACTCTGAACCAAAACCTGTCATATCTGGAGTGCCTCAAGGAACAACTCTCGCACCCGTTCTTTTTCTTCTTTATATAAATGACATTTCTGAGAACATCAAATCTGAAATTCGTTTATTCACGGACGACGCCATCGTTTATAGGGAAATTAACGACTACCAGGATCAAGTCACCCTACAAGAGGATCTCAATAAACTAAATATTTGGGCTAACAAATGGCAACTAAATTTTAATTCTTCTAAATGCTACCACTTGGGAGTTACAAATAAACGTGCGCCTCTAAACTTTAATTATAATCTCAATAATCAAATTATTACCAGAGTATCCTCAACGAAATATTTGGGCATTACTATAAACCATAACTTAAACTGGAATAAACATTGCGATAACATTTGCAATAAGGCAAATAGTACTCTTGGCCTACTTAGAAGAATCCTTGGCGAATGTAGCATTGACGTCAAGTCAAGAGCTTACACCAGTCTTGTTCGGCCAAAACTTGAATATGGCTGCTCAGTGTGGAACCCCTATACCAAGAGGAACATAGATAAAATCGAAATGATCCAACGTCGAGCTGCTAGATTCGTTTTTAATGACTATTCTAGAATTAGCCACGTTACTCCTTTGATCGACCATCTGGGTTGGGATTCCCTCGAACAGCGCAGATTACTGCATCAAGCCACCATGTTCTTCAAGATCCATCAAGGCCTTGTTGGAATTAATCTTCCTGACGAAGTGTCTCCTTTAAATAGAGCATCAAGGCTTCCTAATACCTCTCCATTCCGCCAAATCCAAAGCAGTACCAACGTGTACAAAAATTCTTTTTATCCAAGAACGGTCATCATATGGAATCATATCCCATTTAATCCCTCCCTTAAATCAAGTATCCCAAGTTTCAAGACTATCGCTATGTCTTCAATCAAGTCTTTCACAGTTTAACTTACTAATGTTTTGTGTTTATATTTTGTTATTCTTACTGTTGTTGTTGTCATATTGTTGTTGTTGTTGTTGTTGTTTTGTTTTGTTTTGTTTTGTGTTTTTTTCTGGGGTTTTTTTTTGTTTTTTTTTTCTTTCTTTGTTCAATTAGAAAATTATTTTTATATAGCAGTAAATATATTCTACATTTTAATATATACATAATTATATATGTTAATTAGTTAAATCCTCCTAGTATAGTTTAATACTGTTTTAGGAGTAATTCATTAAAGCATTAAAGCAAAGCAACAGAAAGCAAGCAAAGACTGCTGAAGGAAAACTAAGATGGTCAATTGCATATCCAAAGGCCTTCAAAGGCGAAAAGCCAGTTGCAAAACCATTGAAGGAAAAGCCCACCTATGGTAAGAATTTTATTTCCCCCCTAAAAGACAAGCCAAGACAATATGAGTGTATGATGAAAATGCTTAAATTATTAACAGTTTCCCCTATATAAAATTACCTAAACTAGAGTGAGTTTAAAAAGTTTTAACATCTTTAAAATATTCTACAGGATATGTACAGTTGATTTTAAGCGAAGTCATGAGATTAAGGAGCCAGTACAAAAGCCTGAAGGAGGCCAAAGCCCATGCACATGACATGCTACCTGCTGAACCACAGTCTCTTGTTGCACAATACTTGGCAGGAAAGGGACGACCCTCAAAGGAACAGGTAGTGGCCTGCAGAAAGTCGCGGTTCAGTAAACCTTACCTACAAGTGAAGAACGAAGATCACAAAATAAGCCTTGTGCTTGTAAGGGAAAGTGTGCTGCACGAAAGTGCAACTGTAGGGCAGTGGAAGTGTTGTGTGACAGCGAATGTAAATGCAAATTTATCAAAGTGTGTAAACCGTGAATGAGATATTTATGCACTTTCATACTCAATGTAAATACATATTTATTATTATTAGCTTAACCCATTAATGTGCAATATGCCCTTCTTTAGTATTTACTGTGTCTAACGACAGACAATTTTACTGGTCAAACAAAGGAAAAGTCTTGGACGTTAATTGGGTTAAATATGTGGTATTCATCAGTGTTAGATGCTTGATGCTTTGGGCTGATAGTGTTTTCCCATTTGAGGTAAAGGAGAAAAGGCCTTATTTGTATTATTTTATTTAGTATATCATTCTAGGGTTTCCACCATGTAATTCAGTATGTATATTAAACGCACTCAACCATTCAATATTTGAGTTTGTTTAAATTGCCCAAGTCCAAGAAAAATATATAATTAACCTTTATATCAAATGGGGAAACACCTCACTTTTGCCCACAAGATTTGGACTTTTAGAAATAACAATAATAAATATAAATAATTTACCAACATTTATATCGATTTCCATAATTTGCTTAAAAGTAACATAAAAGATTACCGTTTTGATGTTTTGGCATATTTGAAATGCGTGCAGGGACGAAAATTTATATATTTTTTTTAGATCTGGCCAGGAGCAGTTGCGAAAAAATGCAACTTAGGCCCTCTGGCAGGAACTATAGTTGCGGCCCTGCGATTCCGGTGCAGTGCTCGAACCAGCTGAACTACAGAGTCCAGTTGCTGAGCATTAACCGCAAGTTCGGTATATATGATGGGAGTGATGCCAATATTAGATATGGGTAAATATCAAGATTTTTTCTCGCCATCTCGTTCGATGTATAGGACTAATAGTAGAAGTCTATCATTATTATTATTATTATTATTATTATTATTATTATTATTAGCTATTATTGTTATTATATTATTATTATTATTTTCATTATTATTAGTACATGTATTACTATTATTATTATTATTTTACTTTTATGCAAAACTTGCAAACTGTAAATACGTATAAACTGTATGCTGACCTACCTGGATGTTGAAGCTCTTCAATAATAACTGGTGACATGCATATATGGGCCAGATTTACTACTATTTTCTCCTAATGAATTTCTCTATATCGTTGAACTTACTGTTGGATTTGAAACTAACCTACACTACAACATTGAACGCAAGAAAACCAAATACAAATATTTAATTGAAGAACAAAATGAGCACTTTGCATCCGCTGAATCTGTAAACTTGTCAATCAGCATTCTCGGTATTTTTGATAAAGAATGCTTTACCTTTAATCTTTATAAAAATGTTAGAAAAGCTAGGCTTGGATAAAAAAGACCAACAAATTGCATGAAAAAGATAATGTCTATCGCAATTAGATCGACATATTATGTTTTCTGCTGTAGAAACAAGGTATGGACCAATCCTGAACAGCTTCATTTTTGATATATAATCATTTGTCTATAATTATTTTCGTGATTGTAAACAGTTCATATAGTAGCATATATAATCATCTGCGATTCGTGTAGCCAATTGTTAATTACCTAATTTAGTGAGATTTACAATTGTATGTAATGGTAAAAATTTGTTTCAATAAATAAAAGTTTTTATTATTATTATTAGAAGTCCACGTACTGTCTATTAGCTAGTCCTTTCTAAGATTAATATCAAACTAGATTTTATATTCCTGAGTATGGTTCTGTAGTATTATATTAGTCTTGTTAATAAAAGGTTTAAGTAGCCTATTTAAATTTTCCGAGCCACTGTTTAATTAAATCTTTACGAATTCACAATATTCACTAACTTTATAAATATCTTACAAGTTTATTCATGTTTAGATATTATCAGGTAAAAATTTACCAGGACATTTTGTAAATTATTTTGTGATCAACAATGTCAATAAAATTCGCAATTACGGCCGAACAAGAAATGCATCTTAATTTACTTCATAAACCTCACAGGAATACAGAAGTTAAGAACAAATTATGCAAAACATTCGCTTGTTGGCAAAGGAATTGAAATTTTCAGTACAAAAATATGGAATCTCCAAGACTGAATTTTTAAACGAAAAATGAAAAAATATTTTATGCAAACTGATGTCAAATATTAGTCGATGATAAAATCTCAATATTTATGTTCTACAAATTATATTTATTTATATTCCTTCACAAATATGAAATCATATTTGGAACTTCCAGTGCTCTTCATATACAATATACCTTATTCAGTCATAACAATTAAGGCTGTCCACAAGATGCTCGGCAACTTTGGAGCAACTTTGCCGATTTCAGGCAACTTTTCCAATTCCTGGCAACTTTCTTTCCATCAAGCAACATCTTATTTTAAGACAATAACTTAAAGTAAAACGAAGGAAACAGGAATATTTAAAAGTTTAAATGTTTTTTGTTCCGGTTTTTGATCGCTTTTTGTTCCGCTGTAGTCCAAGTTTGTAAGATTTGTTCATGAGTACATACTTATGGAACGCGGATCCAAAATATTTCTGCAATTCGGTTTTTTTACTGATGCTGCAATTGCCCAACTTGTCGAAGGGCTTCCAAAGTATTAGGCCGTTGCAGATGGGGTAGAAATTGAAACGAGGAAGAGAAATTGAAGTGGTGGTCTGATCATGAGATGGCTCTTCCTTGTTGGTTAACAGCAGTTAAGAAGATCTTGTTAGTTAACCTAGTTCTGCTTCAGCTGAGCGGGTGTTAAGTTTGCTTCAGAATGCATTTAATAAACAACAAGATGCAACATTGGAAGATACATTGATAAGAGTCACAGAGGACACTGTGTTTTTAGGTATGATTGATTGTTGTGTTCCTCGTTTTAGCAGGTTAAAAGTTCAGGAGTCATAAACAGTGAACAATGACAATTACATTGAACAATTAGCCACTTCATGCAGTAAATACATGAAGACCAACATTAAAAATTTGGAGCAACTTTTGAGCAACTTTTTGATTTATGAGCAACTTTTGAGCAACTTTCTGGGAAATTTTGAGCAACTTTTAAAAGAAATTGGAGCATCTTGTGGACAGCCTTAATAACAATAGCATTCTTGTAAATAAATAATGAGTACAAATTTACTTATAACTTGTATGTCTTGTATATGTTTTATTGCTGCCGCAACGAGCGAGCATTCAGCGAGCGAGCGAGCCAGCAGATCTAATTTATGTAGCTGGCAAAATTATCAAATTTTGATTGACAGATAGACCCAACATGCAATTCGTAGGAACCCAACATGCATTGCGCGCGGTTAATATAAAATAAAGTGACTGCACTTCCTGTTTTCTTTTCGATTGCTCGCCTGGCATGTCTCGGTTCTCTAGTGATCCTCTGATATTTTCGAGGATATAATAACGTGAGTATATTAAATCATTAAGTATATAGTTTCGTGTTCTTAGTTTGCTATGCTTTAAAAGTGCTTAGTAGGGCTTGCATATATCGTTCTATTTACTGAATTATTTGTGTGATATAGGTAATTTGAAGCATCCTCGTGGTGCGACTGGTTGCGAACTCGGCCAACGTGAGTGTTAAATAATATAGTTCTGAGTTTTTATTTTGCTATGTTTTAAAAGTGCTATAGTGCGCAGATATCGTTCTCTTTACAAAATTATTTGTGTGTATTTTTAATAGGTAATTTGAATTTGCAGCGTCGAACCTCGTGGTGACAATTGTGTTTTATGTGTTACAGTAAACGGGTTTGTTGTCGGACTTGTCGGGCCAGTAGCGAGAGTCACACCTTTACACAAAAAAGGCCCTCGCAATCTGTTAAATAATTATCGGCCTATTTCTATTCTCCCTGCTGTAAGTAAAGTTTTCGAAAAAGTATTATATGAACAATTATATGATTATTTTGTTGCAAATAACTTGCTATCCCATCATCAATTTGGTTTTAGGCAATTTCACTCGACAGTATCTGCCCTTTTAGATAGCACAGATGAATGATTCGTTAATATGGAGCGTGGTTTCTTTAATATTGCGGTGTTCCTTGACTTGCAAAGGCATTCGACACTATAAATCACGATATATTATTAAAGAAACTTGATCTCTATGGCTTAGAAAAACCAGCTTTAAACCCTTTAAAATCATATTTAGCCAACAGAACTCAAATGTGCTCCGTCAATGACACACTTTCCCATAAAAAATTAGTTACATGTTGAATCCCTCAAGCTCAATTCTTGGGCCGCTCCTATTCTTAATCTACATAAATGATTTACCTAACAGTTTGGAGTGCTCGTCACCAAGAATGTTTGCAGACGATACGACACTAACTGCATCTGGTAAGTCAATTCCTGATGTAGAAGTGGCCATCAATCATGACCTTGCTAGCGTTAAGCAGTGGCTCTCTGCAAACAAACTATCTTTAAATCTTATTAAAACTGAATACCTACTAATTGGATCATGTCATAACATTAATAACCTATCCGCGCTCCAAATGTATTTGTTGGTGATGTACCAATTAAAAGATTGAAAGAAACAAAAGCGCTTGGAGTCTATATTGATGAATTTTTGTTATGGGATAAACATATTTATAAAATTGCTAAAAAGGTTTCATCCGGAATCGGAGCGATCAGAAAGCTCAAATCTTGTGTAGATCATAATACATTAATTGGTGCTTACAATGCACTCATTTTACCACACCTTGACTATTGCTGCGAAATTTGGGATACTATTGGTATCACACTTTCTGATCGTCTCCAGACATTACAAAACAGGGCTGCTAGAGTGATTACCGATCGTAAAAATGAACGCGGCCAAATGCTTTAAATGAACTAAAATAGAAAACTTTGAAAGAACGCAGAACTCAATTTGTAACAAGTCTTACGTATAAAATAATTCATGATCTAGCGCCCAAACAATTAATCCATATTTTTCAAAATTCCTCTCAGTATTAAAATTTACGAGGCTCTACCACAAAGTTCTATCTGCCCAAACCTAAGACTGAATATCTTAAAAAAGGTCTTAGTTACAGAGGAGCAAAATTGTGGAATAGCCTCCCAGGAAATAAACAATCTCTTAGTCAATTTAACTCAAGTGTGCGATACGTGGCCAGTTAGATAAAGTTAGATAAACTTAATAATTTGTTGTAGATGTAATGATAGTAATTGTAATTGTAATTGTAATTGTAATTGTAACTGTCGGTGTAGTATTGAAGAATTAAAAAACGAGTCGCGTGCCGTTATGGTGTAATAATGCACGAGGGGGGAATGTTGGGAGAATACGAGAGAAGCTTATAAAACACGAGGTGTAGCCGAGTGTTTTACACGCTTCTCGAGTATTCTCCCAATATTCCGCCGAGTGCATTACACCATAACGGCACAAGATGAGTTTTTAATTCTTTTATATTATAAGTGGTAGATAAGCACAGTAAACAATTTTGTTCAAAGATCAATATTGATATTCCCCTAACATGTAATCACTGACGTCACTCGCAAGCTTTTTAATGTTTTCATTGCTTGGCAACAACTACAAGCTTGAATTCTGGCCGGCGAAGGAGCGAAAAACTTGCAACTCAACAAAAGTTAGGGATTAAAAAGGCACAAAAGCTGTTGAAAAATTAATATAGTTCACAATGATAGACAGATTGGTTTTTCGTTGTTCTGCTTCACTTTTGTCCTGGATTCGTATAAAAGCGAAGGGGTTTT
The DNA here is from genome assembly GCA_016169945.1 of Trachythela sp. YZ-2020. NCBI lineage: Eukaryota > Metazoa > Cnidaria > Anthozoa > Malacalcyonacea > Clavulariidae > Trachythela > Trachythela sp. YZ-2020. Next base: position 76,759 of record JADLSH010000351.1, read on the forward strand.
GTCAAGCTGCTTTGACGACATTGGCTGTCAAGTTGATTTTTCATCTTGAACCAAATATATCAGGCAGATTTTGTTTGATGGTACTGTTTGAATATTTTTTGTGTTTTTTTTGCTAGTTCAGTGGTTGGTGGTTAAACATTTTCTCAGACAAACTGTCAAGAAATGCATAAACATGTCGTATTTGTGTAGGTTTTTTTCGTTGCATCTTGACAGCTTAAAAACTGTACACATAGTGTTTATATCTAAATCAATGCCAAAATGGTTAATTTTAATTTTTTGCACCTAGAACTGTGGATAAATTTGGTTTGGTTTGTGTTTAAATACAGTTTTTGTACCTTTAAATGTCAAAATAGTACAGATTTTCGCGTTTCTTGTCGCCGTTGAATGCCAACTTTCAAGCAAAAAAGTATATTTCAAACTCAGAAACAGCTACGAATCTTTATTCGCCGTTTATGGATCCCGTTGTTATTTGTTGGCTGGCTTTTTCCATCTCGTTTAGGTCTACTTTTTCTTGCTTTCTGACAGACTTTGGATTTAAAACTATTATAATTTTGTTCATATTGTATTGACAACTCCGAGGAAAATTGAACAAGCGGGGAAGAAGGGAGAAAAATCAAAACGGTGGCCTTTATTACGTCATAAAGCACGCGCAATTAGCCAATCAAATTGCTCCTTAGATACTACTTATAATATAATTGTAATTTGTATTATAACTCATTGTAAATTTTGAAGTGTAATCTACGCCCCGCTTGGAAACCAGCTTTTGCTGTAGGGGTTAGCGTAGCCAAATAAAGTTTTTAAAATAAAGCTTACTTACTTACTTACTTACTTACTTACTTACTTACTTACTTACTTACTTACTTGCGCCGCGCGCGCACTTGCTACTTGCGCGCACTTGCGCGCGCGCACTTGCCTGCGCGCGCGCGCGCGCGCGCGCGCTTTGCGCGCGCGCGCACTTGCCCCACTTCCTTACTTGGCGCGTGAGTATTAAATATATAGTTTTGTGTTCTTAGTTTGCTATGCTTTAAAATTTCTTAGTAAGACTCATTGATATTGTTCTGTTTACAAATTTTTTTGTGTCTATTGTACAGGTTATTTGAATTCGAAGCGTCTATAAAGGCCCGATCAAACAAGAACGCAAGTCATCGCAAGTTTTTACTTGCGCTTGATTGTGCCTCGTTGGACCACCAACTTGCGATGACTTGCGATGACTTGCGTTAGCTTGCGAATGATTTGATATGGTTCAAACTTCATCGCCAGTTTTTGTAAACTTGCGAGCACTTTGAGACACGTTTGAACACCAAGCGCAAGTTCAAGCAAGTTTTCGCGACCAGTTGTCATGGTAACAAAAAGCTAGGCTAGTCCCTAGTCCTCTGTGCTCGCGCTCTATTTATCTCTGTGATTGTTAAAAAAGCGGGAAACGCCGAAGTCGAATACAGTTCGTTCCAAATGGCTTCAAAAAACACCGAAAACTGTTTCGAAAATGTTTCCAATAAGAATGAGAGTCTATCATTATTATTATTATTATTATTATTATTATTATTATTATTAGCTATTATTGTTATTATATTATTATTATTATTTTCATTATTATTAGTACATGTATTACTATTATTATTATTATTTTACTTTTATGCAAAACTTGCAAACTGTAAATACGTATAAACTGTATGCTGACCTACCTGGATGTTGAAGCTCTTCAATAATAACTGGTGACATGCATATATGGGCCAGATTTACTACTATTTTCTCCTAATGAATTTCTCTATATCGTTGAACTTACTGTTGGATTTGAAACTAACCTACACTACAACATTGAACGCAAGAAAACCAAATACAAATATTTAATTGAAGAACAAAATGAGCACTTTGCATCCGCTGAATCTGTAAACTTGTCAATCAGCATTCTCGGTATTTTTGATAAAGAATGCTTTACCTTTAATCTTTATAAAATGTTAGAAAAGCTAGGCTTGGATAAAAAGACCAACAAATTGCATGAAAAGATAATGTCTATCGCAATTAGATCGACATATTATGTTTTCTGCTGTAGAAACAAGGTATGGACCAATCCTGAACAGCTTCATTTTTGATATATAATCATTTGTCTATAATTATTTTCGTGATTGTAAACAGTTCATATAGTAGCATATATAATCATCTGCGATTCGTGTAGCCAATTGTTAATTACCTAATTTAGTGAGATTTACAATTGTATGTAATGGTAAAAATTTGTTTCAATAAATAAAAGTTTTTATTATTATTATTAGAAGTCCACGTACTGTCTATTAGCTAGTCCTTTCTAAGATTAATATCAAACTAGATTTTATATTCCTGAGTATGGTTCTGTAGTATTATATTAGTCTTGTTAATAAAAGGTTTAAGTAGCCTATTTAAATTTTCCGAGCCACTGTTTAATTAAATCTTTACGAATTCACAATATTCACTAACTTTATAAATATCTTACAAGTTTATTCATGTTTAGATATTATCAGGTAAAAATTTACCAGGACATTTTGTAAATTATTTTGTGATCAACAATGTCAATAAAATTCGCAATTACGGCCGAACAAGAAATGCATCTTAATTTACTTCATAAACCTCACAGGAATACAGAAGTTAAGAACAAATTATGCAAAACATTCGCTTGTTGGCAAAGGAATTGAAATTTTCAGTACAAAAATATGGAATCTCCAAGACTGAATTTTTAAACGAAAAATGAAAAAATATTTTATGCAAACTGATGTCAAATATTAGTCGATGATAAAATCTCAATATTTATGTTCTACAAATTATATTTATTTATATTCCTTCACAAATATGAAATCATATTTGGAACTTCCAGTGCTCTTCATATACAATATATAGAGAATATTACATGGTTGCGCGAAAATATGGAATTTATTTCGAGTGTTGAAGAGAATATTGCTCACAAGTGAGCGTAGCGAACGAGTGAGCAATATTCTCTTCAACACGAGAAATAAATTCCATATTTCCAAGCAACCATGTACTATTCTGTTTATTTTATAAACAAACGACAATTCATATAGAAATTCAAAAACAAATATGTAAATAGTATACAAATAGCAATAGGTTTTTGATTGGCTGGCAAAAATGATATTTTCACACGTAAAAATATCGTATTTTTTACGTGTGTTTAAATACGATTTTTCTCAGTGGCATAAAACTCTATATAACACTTATGTTTATATAATAAACCTTATTCAGTCATAACAATTAAGGCTGTCCACAAGATGCTCGGCAACTTTGGAGCAACTTTGCCGATTTCAGGCAACTTTTCCAATTCCTGGCAACTTTCTTTCCATCAAGCAACATCTTATTTTAAGACAATAACTTAAAGTAAAACGAAGGAAACAGGAATATTTAAAAGTTTAAATGTTTTTTGTTCCGGTTTTTGATCGCTTTTTGTTCCGCTGTAGTCCAAGTTTGTAAGATTTGTTCATGAGTACATACTTATGGAACGCGGATCCAAAATATTTCTGCAATTCGGTTTTTTTACTGATGCTGCAATTGCCCAACTTGTCGAAGGGCTTCCAAAGTATTAGGCCGTTGCAGATGGGGTAGAAATTGAAACGAGGAAGAGAAATTGAAGTGGTGGTCTGATCATGAGATGGCTCTTCCTTGTTGGTTAACAGCAGTTAAGAAGATCTTGTTAGTTAACCTAGTTCTGCTTCAGCTGAGCGGGTGTTAAGTTTGCTTCAGAATGCATTTAATAAACAACAAGATGCAACATTGGAAGATACATTGATAAGAGTCACAGAGGACACTGTGTTTTTAGGTATGATTGATTGTTGTGTTCCTCGTTTTAGCAGGTTAAAAGTTCAGGAGTCATAAACAGTGAACAATGACAATTACATTGAACTAGCCACTTCATGCAGTAAATACATGAAGACCAACATTAAAAATTTGGAGCAACTTTTGAGCAACTTTTTGATTTATGAGCAACTTTTGAGCAACTTTCTGGGAAATTTTGAGCAACTTTTAAAAGAAATTGGAGCATCTTGTGGACAGCCTTAATAACAATAGCATTCTTGTAAATAAATAATGAGTACAAATTTACTTATAACTTGTATGTCTTGTATATGTTTTATTGCTGCCGCAACGAGCGAGCATTCAGCGAGCGAGCGAGCCAGCAGATCTAATTTATGTAGCTGGCAAAATTATCAAATTTTGATTGACAGATAGACCCAACATGCAATTCGTAGGAACCCAACATGCATTGCGCGCGGTTAATATAAAATAAAGTGACTGCACTTCCTGTTTTCTTTTCGATTGCTCGCCTGGCATGTCTCGGTTCTCTAGTGATCCTCTGATATTTTCGAGGATATAATAACGTGAGTATATTAAATCATTAAGTATATAGTTTCGTGTTCTTAGTTTGCTATGCTTTAAAAGTGCTTAGTAGGGCTTGCATATATCGTTCTATTTACTGAATTATTTGTGTGATATAGGTAATTTGAAGCATCCTCGTGGTGCGACTGGTTGCGAACTCGGCCAACGTGAGTGTTAAATAATATAGTTCTGAGTTTTTATTTTGCTATGTTTTAAAAGTGCTATAGTGCGCAGATATCGTTCTCTTTACAAAATTATTTGTGTGTATTTTTAATAGGTAATTTGAATTTGCAGCGTCGAACCTCGTGGTGACAATTGTGTTTTATGTGTTACAGTAAACGGGTTTGTTGTCGGACTTGTCGGGCCAGTAGCGAGTCACACCTTTACACAAAAAAGGCCCTCGCAATCTGTTAAATAATTATCGGCCTATTTCTATTCTCCCTGCTGTAAGTAAAGTTTTCGAAAAAGTATTATATGAACAATTATATGATTATTTTGTTGCAAATAACTTGCTATCCCATCATCAATTTGGTTTTAGGCAATTTCACTCGACAGTATCTGCCCTTTTAGATAGCACAGATGAATGATTCGTTAATATGGAGCGTGGTTTCTTTAATATTGCGGTGTTCCTTGACTTGCAAAAGGCATTCGACACTATAAATCACGATATATTATTAAAGAAACTTGATCTCTATGGCTTAGAAAAACCAGCTTTAAACCCTTTAAAATCATATTTAGCCAACAGAACTCAAATGTGCTCCGTCAATGACACACTTTCCCATAAAAAATTAGTTACATGTTGAATCCCTCAAGCTCAATTCTTGGGCCGCTCCTATTCTTAATCTACATAAATGATTTACCTAACAGTTTGGAGTGCTCGTCACCAAGAATGTTTGCAGACGATACGACACTAACTGCATCTGGTAAGTCAATTCCTGATGTAGAAGTGGCCATCAATCATGACCTTGCTAGCGTTAAGCAGTGGCTCTCTGCAAACAAACTATCTTTAAATCTTATTAAAACTGAATACCTACTAATTGGATCATGTCATAACATTAATAACCTATCCGCGCTCCAAATGTATTTGTTGGTGATGTACCAATTAAAAGATTGAAAGAAACAAAAGCGCTTGGAGTCTATATTGATGAATTTTTGTTATGGGATAAACATATTTATAAAATTGCTAAAAAGGTTTCATCCGGAATCGGAGCGATCAGAAAGCTCAAATCTTGTGTAGATCATAATACATTAATTGGTGCTACAATGCACTCATTTTACCACACCTTGACTATTGCTGCGAAATTTGGGATACTATTGGTATCACACTTTCTGATCGTCTCCAGACATTACAAAACAGGGCTGCTAGAGTGATTACCGATCGTAAAATGAACGCGGCCAAATGCTTTAAATGAACTAAAATAGAAAACTTTGAAAGAACGCAGAACTCAATTTGTAACAAGTCTTACGTATAAAATAATTCATGATCTAGCGCCCAAACAATTAATCCATATTTTTCAAAATTCCTCTCAGTATTAAAATTTACGAGGCTCTACCACAAAGTTCTATCTGCCCAAACCTAAGACTGAATATCTTAAAAAAGGTCTTAGTTACAGAGGAGCAAAATTGTGGAATAGCCTCCCAGGAAATAAACAATCTCTTAGTCAATTTAACTCAAGTGTGCGATACGTGGCCAGTTAGATAAAGTTAGATAAACTTAATAATTTGTTGTAGATGTAATGATAGTAATTGTAATTGTAATTGTAATTGTAATTGTAACTGTCGGTGTAGTATTGAAGAATTAAAAAACGAGTCGCGTGCCGTTATGGTGTAATAATGCACGAGGGGGGAATGTTGGGAGAATACGAGAGAAGCTTATAAAACACGAGGTGTAGCCGAGTGTTTTACACGCTTCTCGAGTATTCTCCCAATATTCCGCCGAGTGCATTAGTACACCATAACGGCACAAGATGAGTTTTTTAATTCTTTTATATTATAAGTGGTAGATAAGCACAGTAAACAATTTTGTTCAAAGATCAATATTGATATTCCCCTAACATGTAATCACTGACGTCACTCAAGCTTTTAATGTTTTCATTGCTTGGCAACAACTACAAGCTTGAATTCTGGCCGGCGAAGGAGCGAAAACTTGCAACTCAACAAAAGTTAGGGATTAAAAGGCACAAAAGCTGTTGAAAAATTAATATAGTTCACAATGATAGACAGATTGGTTTTTCGTTGTTCTGCTTCACTTTTGTCCTGGATTCGTATAAAAGCGAAGGGGTTTTGTCAAGCTGCTTTGACGACATTGGCTGTCAAGTTGATTTTTCATCTTGAACCAAATATATCAGGCAGATTTTGTTTGATGGTACTGTTTGAATATTTTTTGTGTTTTTTTTGCTAGTTCAGTGGTTGGTGGTTAAACATTTTCTCAGACAAACTGTCAAGAAATGCATAAACATGTCGTATTTGTGTAGGTTTTTCGTTGCATCTTGACAGCTTAAAAACTGTACACATAGTGTTTATATCTAAATCAATGCCAAAATGGTTAATTTTAATTTTTGCACCTAGAACTGTGGATAAATTTGGTTTGGTTTGTGTCTAAATACAGTTTTTGTACCTTTAAATGTCAAAATAGCACAGATTTTCGCGTTTCTTGTCGCCGTTGAATGCCAACTTTCAAGCAAAAAGTATATTTCAAAGTCAGAAACAGCTACGAATCTTTATTCGCCGTTTATGGATCCCGTTGTTATTTGTTGGCTGGCTTTTTCCATCTCGTTTGGGTCTATTTTTTCTTGCTTTTTGACAGACTTTGGATTTAAAACTATTATAATTTTGTTCATATTGTATTGACAACTCCGAGGAAAATTGAACAAGCGGGGAAGACGGGAGAAATATCAAAACGGTGGCCGTGATTACGTCATAAAGCACGCGCAATAAGCCAATCAAATTGCTCCTTAGATACTACTTATAATATAATTGTAATTTGTATTATAACTCATTGTAAATTTTGAAGTGTAATCTACGCGCTTGAAACCAGCTTTTGCTGTAGGGGTTAGCGTAGTAAATAAAGTTTTAAAATAAAGCTTGCTTACTTACTTTACTTGCACACTTACTTACTTACCACTTACTTGCCTTACTTACTTACTTCGCGCGCTCACTTACTCCTTGCCGCGCACTTACCTACGCACTTGCCTTGCACTTGCACTTGCCCAACACTTATTCCTTTTACTTACTTACTTACTTACTTACTTACTTACTTACTTACTTACTATTCCATAAACGTGAGTATTAAATATATAGTTTTGTGTTCTTAGTTTGCTATGCTTTAAAATTTCTTAGTAAGACTCATTGATATTGTTCTGTTTACAAATTTTTTTGTGTCTATTGTACAGGTTATTTGAATTCGAAGCGTCTATAAAGGCCCGATCAAACAAGAACGCAAGTCATCGCAAGTTTTTACTTGCGCTTGATTGTGCCTCGTTGGACCACCAACTTGCGATGACTTGCGATGACTTGCGTTAGCTTGCGAATGATTTGATATGGTTCAAACTTCATCGCCAGTTTTTGTAAACTTGCGAGCACTTTGAGACACGTTTGAACACCAAGCGCAAGTTCAAGCAAGTTTTCGCGACCAGTTGTCATGGTAACAAAAAGCTAGGCTAGTCCCTAGTCCTCTGTGCTCGCGCTCTATTTATCTCTGTGATTGTTAAAAAAGCGGGAAACGCCGAAGTCGAATACAGTTCGTTCCAAATGGCTTCAAAAAACACCGAAAACTGTTTCGAAAATGTTTCCAATAAGAATGAGAGTCTATCATTATTATTATTATTATTATTATTATTATTATTATTAGCTATTATTGTTATTATATTATTATTATTATTTTCATTATTATTAGTACATGTATTACTATTATTATTATTATTTTACTTTTATGCAAAACTTGCAAACTGTAAATACGTATAAACTGTATGCTGACCTACCTGGATGTTGAAGCTCTTCAATAATAACTGGTGACATGCATATATGGGCCAGATTTACTACTATTTTCTCCTAATGAATTTCTCTATATCGTTGAACTTACTGTTGGATTTGAAACTAACCTACACTACAACATTGAACGCAAGAAAACCAAATACAAATATTTAATTGAAGAACAAAATGAGCACTTTGCATCCGCTGAATCTGTAAACTTGTCAATCAGCATTCTCGGTATTTTTGATAAAGAATGCTTTACCTTTAATCTTTATAAAAATGTTAGAAAAGCTAGGCTTGGATAAAAAAGACCAACAAATTGCATGAAAAAGATAATGTCTATCGCAATTAGATCGACATATTATGTTTTCTGCTGTAGAAACAAGGTATGGACCAATCCTGAACAGCTTCATTTTTGATATATAATCATTTGTCTATAATTATTTTCGTGATTGTAAACAGTTCATATAGTAGCATATATAATCATCTGCGATTCGTGTAGCCAATTGTTAATTACCTAATTTAGTGAGATTTACAATTGTATGTAATGGTAAAAATTTGTTTCAATAAATAAAAGTTTTTATTATTATTATTAGAAGTCCACGTACTGTCTATTAGCTAGTCCTTTCTAAGATTAATATCAAACTAGATTTTATATTCCTGAGTATGGTTCTGTAGTATTATATTAGTCTTGTTAATAAAAGGTTTAAGTAGCCTATTTAAATTTTCCGAGCCACTGTTTAATTAAATCTTTACGAATTCACAATATTCACTAACTTTATAAATATCTTACAAGTTTATTCATGTTTAGATATTATCAGGTAAAAATTTACCAGGACATTTTGTAAATTATTTTGTGATCAACAATGTCAATAAAATTCGCAATTACGGCCGAACAAGAAATGCATCTTAATTTACTTCATAAACCTCACAGGAATACAGAAGTTAAGAACAAATTATGCAAAACATTCGCTTGTTGGCAAAGGAATTGAAATTTTCAGTACAAAAATATGGAATCTCAAGACTGAATTTTTAAACGAAAAATGAAAAATATTTTATGCAAACTGATGTCAAATATTAGTCGATGATAAAATCTCAATATTTATGTTCTACAAATTATATTTATTTATATTCCTTCACAAATATGAAATCATATTTGGAACTTCCAGTGCTCTTCATATACAATATACCTTATTCAGTCATAACAATTAAGGCTGTCCACAAGATGCTCGGCAACTTTGGAGCAACTTTGTTGATTTCAGGCAACTTTTCCAATTCCTGGCAACTTTCTTTCCATCAAGCAACATCTTATTTTAAGACAATAACTTAAAGTAAAACGAAGGAAACAGGAATATTTAAAAGTTTAAATGTTTTTGTTCCGGTTTTTGATCGCTTTTGTTCCGCTGTAGTCCAAGTTTGTAAGATTTGTTCATGAGTACATACTTATGGAACGCGGATCCAAAATATTTCTGCAATTCGGTTTTTACTGATGCTGCAATTGCCCAACTTGTCGAAGGGCTTCCAAAGTATTAGGCCGTTGCAGATGGGGTAGAAATTGAAACGAGGAAGAGAAATTGAAGTGGTGGTCTGATCATGAGATGGCTCTTCCTTGTTGGTTAACAGCAGTTAAGAAGATCTTGTTAGTTAACCTAGTTCTGCTTCAGCTGAGCGGGTGTTAAGTTTGCTTCAGAATGCATTTAATAAACAACAAGATGCAACATTGGAAGATACATTGATAAGAGTCACAGAGGACACTGTGTTTTTAGGTATGATTGATTGTTGTGTTCCTCGTTTTAGCAGGTTAAAAGTTCAGGAGTCATAAACAGTGAACAATGACAATTACATTGAACAACTAGCCACTTCATGCAGTAAATACATGAAGACCAACATTAAAAATTTGGAGCAACTTTTGAGCAACTTTTTGATTTATGAGCAACTTTGAGCAACTTTCTGGGAAATTTTGAGCAACTTTTAAAAGAAATTGGAGCATCTTGTGGACAGCCTTAATAACAATAGCATTCTTGTAAATAAATAATGAGTACAAATTTACTTATAACTTGTATGTCTTGTATATGTTTTATTGCTGCCGCAACGAGCGAGCATTCAGCGAGCGAGCGAGCCAGCAGATCTAATTTATGTAGCTGGCAAAATTATCAAATTTTGATTGACAGATAGACCAACATGCAATTCGTAGGAACCCAACATGCATTGCGCGCGGTTAATATAAAATAAAGTGACTGCACTTCCTGTTTTCTTTTCGATTGCTCGCCTGGCATGTCTCGGTTCTCTAGTGATCCTCTGATATTTTCGAGGATATAATAACGTGAGTATATTAAATCATTAAGTATATAGTTTCGTGTTCTTAGTTTGCTATGCTTTAAAAGTGCTTAGTAGGGCTTGCATATATCGTTCTATTTACTGAATTATTTGTGTGATATAGGTAATTTGAAGCATCCTCGTGGTGCGACTGGTTGCGAACTCGGCCAACGTGAGTGTTAAATAATATAGTTCTGAGTTTTTATTTTGCTATGTTTTAAAAGTGCTATAGTGCGCAGATATCGTTCTCTTTACAAAATTATTTGTGTGTATTTTTAATAGGTAATTTGAATTTGCAGCGTCGAACCTCGTGGTGACAATTGTGTTTTATGTGTTACAGTAAACGGGTTTGTTGTCGGACTTGTCGGGCCAGTAGCGAGAGTCACACCTTTACACAAAAAAGGCCCTCGCAATCTGTTAAATAATTATCGGCCTATTTCTATTCTCCCTGCTGTAAGTAAAGTTTTCGAAAAAGTATTATATGAACAATTATATGATTATTTTGTTGCAAATAACTTGCTATCCCATCATCAATTTGGTTTTAGGCAATTTCACTCGACAGTATCTGCCCTTTTAGATAGCACAGATGAATGATTCGTTAATATGGAGCGTGGTTTCTTTAATATTGCGGTGTTCCTTGACTTGCAAAAGGCATTCGACACTATAAATCACGATATATTATTAAAGAAACTTGATCTCTATGGCTTAGAAAAACCAGCTTTAAACCCTTTAAAATCATATTTAGCCAACAGAACTCAAATGTGCTCCGTCAATGACACACTTTCCCATAAAAAATTAGTTACATGTTGAATCCCTCAAGCTCAATTCTTGGGCTGCTCTATTCTTAATCTACATAAATGATTTACCTAACAGTTTGGAGTGCTCGTCACCAAGAATGTTTGCAGACGATACGACACTAACTGCATCTGGTAAGTCAATTCCTGATGTAGAAGTGGCCATCAATCATGACCTTGCTAGCGTTAAGCAGTGGCTCTCTGCAAACAAACTATCTTTAAATCTTATTAAAACTGAATACCTACTAATTGGATCATGTCATAACATTAATAACCTATCCGCGCTCCAAATGTATTTGTTGGTGATGTACCAATTAAAAGATTGAAAGAAACAAAAGCGCTTGGAGTCTATATTGATGAATTTTGTTATGGGATAAACATATTTATAAAATTGCTAAAAAGGTTTCATCCGGAATCGGAGCGATCAGAAAGCTCAAATCTTGTGTAGATCATAATACATTAATTGGTGCTTACAATGCACTCATTTTACCACACCTTGACTATTGCTGCGAAATTTGGGATACTATTGGTATCACACTTTCTGATCGTCTCCAGACATTACAAAACAGGGCTGCTAGAGTGATTACCGATCGTAAAAATGAACGCGGCCAAATGCTTTAAATGAACTAAAATAGAAAACTTTGAAAGAACGCAGAACTCAATTTGTAACAAGTCTTACGTATAAAATAATTCATGATCTAGCGCCCAAACAATTAATCCATATTTTTCAAAATTCCTCTCAGTATTAAAATTTACGAGGCTCTACCACAAAGTTCTATCTGCCCAAACCTAAGACTGAATATCTTAAAAAAGGTCTTAGTTACAGAGGAGCAAAATTGTGGAATAGCCTCCCAGGAAATAAACAATCTCTTAGTCAATTTAACTCAAGTGTGCGATACGTGGCCAGTTAGATAAAGTTAGATAAACTTAATAATTTGTTGTAGATGTAATGATAGTAATTGTAATTGTAATTGTAATTGTAATTGTAACTGTCGGTGTAGTATTGAAGAATTAAAAAACGAGTCGCGTGCCGTTATGGTGTAATAATGCACGAGGGGGGAATGTTGGGAGAATACGAGAGAAGCTTATAAAACACGAGGTGTAGCCGAGTGTTTTACACGCTTCTCGAGTATTCTCCCAATATTCCGCCGAGTGCATTAGTACACCATAACGGCACAAGATGAGTTTTTTAATTCTTTTATATTATAAGTGGTAGATAAGCACAGTAAACAATTTTGTTCAAAGATCAATATTGATATTCCCCTAACATGTAATCACTGACGTCACTCGCAAGCTTTTTAATGTTTTCATTGCTTGGCAACAACTACAAGCTTGAATTCTGGCCGGCGAAGGAGCGAAAAACTTGCAACTCAACAAAAGTTAGGGATTAAAAAGGCACAAAAGCTGTTGAAAAATTAATATAGTTCACAATGATAGACAGATTGGTTTTTCGTTGTTCTGCTTCACTTTTGTCCTGGATTCGTATAAAAGCGAAGGGGTTTTGTCAAGCTGCTTTGACGACATTGGCTGTCAAGTTGATTTTTCATCTTGAACCAAATATATCAGGCAGATTTTGTTTGATGGTACTGTTTGAATATTTTTTGTGTTTTTTTTGCTAGTTCAGTGGTTGGTGGTTAAACATTTTCTCAGACAAACTGTCAAGAAATGCATAAACATGTCGTATTTGTGTAGGTTTTTTTCGTTGCATCTTGACAGCTTAAAAACTGTACACATAGTGTTTATATCTAAATCAATGCCAAAATGGTTAATTTTAATTTTTTGCACCTAGAACTGTGGATAAATTTGGTTTGGTTTGTGTTTAAATACAGTTTTTGTACCTTTAAATGTCAAAATAGTACAGATTTTCGCGTTTCTTGTCGCCGTTGAATGCCAACTTTCAAGCAAAAAAGTATATTTCAAACTCAGAAACAGCTACGAATCTTTATTCGCCGTTTATGGATCCCGTTGTTATTTGTTGGCTGGCTTTTTCCATCTCGTTTAGGTCTACTTTTTCTTGCTTTCTGACAGACTTTGGATTTAAAACTATTATAATTTTGTTCATATTGTATTGACAACTCGAGGAAAATTGAACAAGCGGGAAGAAGGGAGAAAATCAAAACGGTGGCCTTTATTACGTCATAAAGCACGCGCAATTAGCCAATCAAATTGCTCCTTAGATACTACTTATAATATAATTGTAATTTGTATTATAACTCATTGTAAATTTTGAAGTGTAATCTACGCCCCGCTTGGAAACCAGCTTTTGCTGTAGGGGTTAGCGTAGTAAATAAAGTTTTAAAATAAAGCTTACTTACTTACTTGCCCTTGCCGCTTACTTACTTACTTGCCTTGCTTACTTACTTGCACTTGCCACTACTTACTTGCTTACCACTTACTTACTTACTTGCCTTGCCGCGCTTACTTACTTACTTGCGCTTACTTGCGCGCGCGCGCTACGCACTTGCCTTGCACTTACACTTGCCCAACAGTATTAAATATATAGTTTTGTGTTCTTAGTTTGCTATGCTTTAAAATTTCTTAGTAAGACTCATTGATATTGTTCTGTTTACAAATTTTTTTGTGTCTATTGTACAGGTTATTTGAATTCGAAGCGTCTATAAAGGCCCGATCAAACAAGAACGCAAGTCATCGCAAGTTTTTACTTGCGCTTGATTGTGCCTCGTTGGACCACCAACTTGCGATGACTTGCGATGACTTGCGTTAGCTTGCGAATGATTTGATATGGTTCAAACTTCATCGCCAGTTTTTGTAAACTTGCGAGCACTTTGAGACACGTTTGAACACCAAGCGCAAGTTCAAGCAAGTTTTCGCGACCAGTTGTCATGGTAACAAAAAGCTAGGCTAGTCCCTAGTCCTCTGTGCTCGCGCTCTATTTATCTCTGTGATTGTTAAAAAAGCGGGAAACGCCGAAGTCGAATACAGTTCGTTCCAAATGGCTTCAAAAAACACCGAAAACTGTTTCGAAAATGTTTCCAATAAGAATGAGAACATGAAAGAAAGCACACGGGCTAAATCGCCCTAAAATTCTTGCGTATCGTTTGATCGGTCGCGTCGGCACAAGTTTACTTGCGATGACTTGCGTTCTCGTTTGATCGGACTTTAAAGCGTCCTCGTGGTGGGATCCGGTTTTGCGCCAACTCGAATACACGACAAACTTTGTCCAACGTGATTGCGTAAGCGTGAGCTTTCTTAATATTGCTTTAGACGTGCTTATTAGGTTCTCGCAGATATCTTTTTTAACAAAATTTTTGTGTCAAATTTAAATTTCGGTTCTCGTTGTTGGAAATCCGAAACCGGTTTTAATGTGGGCGTTCGATAAACTTTGCCCTGAGTTAATTGTTTTAATTTGAAGCGTCCTTGTGGTGCGAATCCTGTTTTGCTGGTCGACAAATTTATCATGGTTTAGTGAGACAGAAAATCTTAAATCATATGAGAGAAATTGAAAATCTATTATACCCACACATGAATATGTCCTTAGATATGTAGCTTGCCCATGGTGGAATGTCTAATAATGCAGTGTGGAGAACTGATGTTTAAATTTTAGCAGCAAGTTATTTGCTTAGCACAGGCATTTATGTTTATACTAAAGTTGGCAGTGAATTAAAATGGCATAAATTTTCAAAAACAAACTTGGATGGCACACGCCCACAGAATAATGCTGCAATTTACGTTCAACATACTATTGAGGTACACTATGATGTTGTGCTTGATGTAAGTACAAATGAGTACGAGAAATGGCAACAGCAAGTTGAGAGGAAAACAGTAGACAATAGTGTTGTTTATGAACCAGCCTGTAAAAGGAACAATGTGAGTGTTGCATCAATGAAAAGATCCAGTTTTATCAAGAAAGAATGCATTAGTGATAGTTATGAAATAAAGACATTTTCTGCTCTGTGCATTGCAAAAAACAAAGATAAACACCAAAGGACAATTAAACAGTAGTACTTGCCGACCCAAATGTAAATCATAATCATGGGCCATTTTTTTTGGAAAATGAAAAAGAAAACAGTAAGTTTCACACTTCTATGAAATTCTCTATTAGGCAATGTAAAATATGTAAAGAGGCATTGCCTTTAAATATAAAGTCTAAACTAAAGTCGCCTTACATTTGCCGGAGATGCTCACTGGATAAACAATCGCCCAAAACGTTTTCAGATGAAAATTTTATGATCCCATCTTCTGTACCAGATTGAAGAAATGCTTATTGCACCAAGTTTATTTCAAACCTGGAGGCCAGAGAGATTATTCTGGACATTGCATTAACTTGCCTCAGAGAGTTTCAGATTTAGCTCAATCACTACCACATTGTCCTAAAGATATTCCACTAGTCCTTGTCACAATGAAAGCGAAGGGCAATACGTTTAAAGATGTCATTTTTAGGAGACATAAGGTTGAACAGGCATTGCAATGGTTGATAAAACATAAGCCTCTGTAGAATCTGGACATCTATTTATATTTCCAATATTGAATCACGTGACAAACGCCACGTTGTATAGGGAGTCGACCAGTAGGGCCACTTATGAATAAAAATTGTTCCATAGGTTCCAGACCTTTTGCGCGGCCAAAATATTGGCAGCCAGTAAACGGCATGGCGTTCATTATAAAATTGTATTGCATACTGATGGATTAGAGCGGGTTTTTTCTTCACCCAGCCAACGCAGTTTCCCTGCAGTAACACCAGATGGATAAGAAATGCATTCGATTGCAACAGTTGGATGAAAAGCGTTAACATATTTATAGAAACGACGAATTTTGTATATTTTTACATGGTCACTCATTGACACGAATACGATGTTCCATTCTGATTCACTGTTGGTTTATCTCAAAATTCATCCGCCTCATTTTTTGTAAATATTCGATAGATGTCAATTTCAAGGATACAAAAAAGAAGAGAAAAGTGGTGACATTTTATTTTTTATATGTTGCTCATTCAACAGACAATACAGTATTAATATTGAAGATCTTTATTTACTCATATTGATGACAGTCGACAGACAACCGATTAATTTACCACAACCGATGCACAGTTGTTTGGTTCGATTTTATTTAATCTATTATTCATAACCTTATTGTCATTTGATTAAAATAAACGCTTAATCATTGTACAAACATTGCTTTGAGATTGTTTGAATTTTCATGTAAAATATGTCGACATTTTTGCACCACAGAAAATTTATCAATGTGTATAAAAATGTGCTAGTGTTATGCGTGTTATTGCTGTGTGCTATCAAATTACGTTCTTATAATAACTCCTTAATCAGAGCTCCTTAATTGCGTTCTTAACCCCTTAATTGTGTTCTTAACTACATTGCATTATTAACCCCTGTGTCCTGTCTGGGTTCTTTGTTCAAAGCATATAACATATACATTCCCACTTGACTCTACTTATTGTAGGAATATTTTTCAACAAAAGTTAACTTTGTAACAAATTAACTTTGTGCAAATATTAACTTAAATAATTGTTCAATTAATCTCCAGGAAAGGTAGTTGTATCCACAGCATTTGAAAAAAATACTATTGCCCTTTATATGTTGCAATAAAAAAGTCAAATATAGGAATTTAAAATGCTAAGTTTAGGACACACCTCCAACTTGTCCTTTCTATTTTAACAGGCACAGCATACAACCTAAATACATTTTCTTAGCCTTTTGTTTGCTAAATTATCTTCTTTTATTGAAGTATAAGTTATAAAACTGAATCTTAATGGAAAGTTCACTTAAAAATAAAAAAGGAGGTACAAGAACATTTTGCTCATCTGTTAATTGCACAAACAGTAAACTGAAGAATCCACAACTAAGTTTTTTCAGATTTCCAAGTGATGGTGAGAGGTGAGAGTAAAATATACACTAGTGCTTGCAGGAGAGTGGGTAATTTTGACCAGGCGACAAATATCGGTATCAAAATTGCAAATTTTGCTCAGAACATTTTGAAGAATGTAATAAATATGTTCTCTAACGATGCAAAAGCTCGGCTAAAACGTGATGCAAAACCAACATTATTTAACATCCCAAATGCACCTGCAAGAATTGGCTAAAAGAGGAGATTAATTGATAGAGAGCCAAAACCCCCATTTTCAAGGTAAGAGTTATTGAAATTACAGAACTTGATGATAATGATGTCAAGGTGGCCAGTGCTTGTAATCGTTACTTGTAAGAGTAACTGTAAAGGTGACTACTTACTTTTTAAAAAGGTGACTTGTAACTGTAACTAGTTACAAAATTTTAAAAGTAACTTTTCATTGTAACTTGTATCGGTAACTAATTACTTTCTTGATGATGTAATTGTAACTAGTTACAAAAATTATGTAACTTTTACAGCTCTGAAGGTGACACATAGGGCTAAAGGAATTAGTTTCATTATATATCCTTATAATTTTCATAGGGAAAAGACAAAAACTTCTCAACACTTCATCTAGTAGAGGTATGTTTGAAATATCAACTAAACTGTTAGTCGGTGTCCAGTGGCGTAGGAACCAAGTGGGCCAGGGCCTTCTAACTTTAAAAAAATAAGGTGCCTTTTTTGTGGCAGTAAGTACCCTTGTTACCATTGCATGGTAGGTAAATTAATTGAAAAAGCAATGCCAGGCAAGAAATAAAGCTAAAATTTAGTTGCAGTTATTCAGAGAACCCGCATGCAATAAATTTTTGAACCTATATTCGGAAAAAATGTTGTCGACGGGGAGGGGGAAGGATTGGGGGCCTTGAGGCAAGGAAGCCTTTCATTCGATTGAATCTTTAATTTGCTTCCTACGCCCCTGCTGGCATCTAATTTTTTGAGCTAATTCATTTTGATTGCATGGATGTACACACGAGAGTCAAGTTTTGTTGAGTAAAAGGGATTGTTGTTTAGGTGAAATATATTCTATATTAATAAACAATAAACATTAACTGCTTATTTTGATATAGATGGTACATCAGTTAGCAACAACACAAAAATAATTGATAGACAAACAACAAATGAAGAAATGACTGAAAATATTATTGATGCAGGTATGTATGTAAAAATGCAAAACACACTTATGTTTTATAAAGTATCATCCTTGCTCTACAACCTAATCACATGTAACAGGTTTTTTGTGTGCAATGCATTATTAAGTACAGAAAAAGCTACAAGTCACATGTTAAACATTACTTTTAACACTTTAAGATGATTCACAACTGATTGAAGATAATGCAATGACAAGTGCCTGTGTGGTTGGGGAAAGTAGCACTTCCATGGAAAATGATTTCATTGGTCAGATGAGAAACGATCAGAATTCTCCTAAAAAAAGGAAACGAAACAAAATCATTCGTGCCAAAAATCAAAAGATCAGACGACTGCAGGCTAGCATAAAGAAACTGAAATCAACCAAGAAAACCCCAGCTGGAGCATTAGAAAATGCATTGTCCAAATTCCGGATAATCTTGCTACTTTTATAAAGTCACAGGTGAAACTTCATGGTAAAAAAAGGAAGAAGATGCTCACATGAGTTAAAGTCATTGGCTATATCCATATACCATGCAAGTGGCAAAGGCTAACGACTCCTTTCTAAATTGTTCATCTTACCAACCAAATCTTCACTGCGTCGGTATATATATATCAAAGACGCCAACCGAGCCAGGGTTTTCCCAGGGAGCCTTCAATATATTAAAGAGCAAAGTTTCTCACTTATCAGATCAAGAAAATCTTATCACATTATGCATGGGCGAAATTTCCTTAAAAACTCACCTATACTACAATATCAAGGCGGATAAAATTGTTGGGCTTGAAGATATTGGGAGTGGTCAACGAACAAACAAGGTTGCAACATCTGGGCTAGTGTTTCTTGTCCGCAGCATCAGTGGGGGTTGGAAGCAACCATTTGGTTATGCACTGGTAAATGGAGCATGCCCGAGAGATGAAATGGATATGTTGTTGAGAGAAGCTATTGACAAACTCGAAGGTATCGGATTGAAAGTTTTGGTTATGGTTTCAGATATGGGTCAAATTTCCAAAGCCTTGCCAAATATTTGAATATAACACCTGCCAACCCATGGTTTATTCATAATAACAAGAAATATTTTGTTATGTTTGATCCACCACATCTTTTGAAATGTGTTCGCAACAACCTAATGAAGTATCCTTTCACATTTGGATCATATACTGCAACATGGCAACACATCGAGGAGTTTTATAACAAGGACGAAACACTTTCCATACGTATGGCACCTAAGTTAACTGAGAGGCACATTCATCCAAATTGGTTTACCATGATGAAGGTCAAATATGCATCTCAAGTTCTCAGCCATACAGTAGCAGCAGGAGTATGCTCATATGTAAGCATGGGAAGCCTTCCAGCTAGCGCTTCAAGTACAGCTGAATTTCTTTCAACTTTTGACTCCATTTTTGACAGGGTCAACAGCTCAACACTCTTTTCTACGAAGAAAATGAAATGTGCTCAACTTCACAACAAAAGTTTTTAAATGCAGCTATTGCATTCATAAAGAGCTTGCAAGTTCGTGATGGACTTAACATGTAACTTCCAGGATCAAGTATCTTCAAGGATGGCTGGTCACTCTGAATGTCATTTTGCAAATTTCGGAGCACTTAAAAACACATCACAATTTCAAATTTCTTCTCACAAGAAGACTGAACTCCGATCCTATTGATACATTTTTTGGAGCTATTCGTCAGCAGGGAGGAAACAATGACAATCCAACACCAGTTCAGTTCCCTCGTCCTTTTCGAAAATTATTTTTCAGTTCTTCCCTCCAAACGTCAACAGGAAATTGTGATCAGGACTTAGATACACTCCTGGCCCGGTTTTCCAATGAGAAGAGTGACATGCCAACTCTAGTCAGACCAAGTAATCGGCCAAATACATCTGATATTGGACCTACAGATTACCTTAATAATGATGTCAATTCAAGTATTATTGAAGCGAATGCACTTGGTTATGTGGCAGGATACCTGGTAAAGAAATGCCTGAACAAGCACGATTGTGAAATCTGCAAGGACAAGTTGGTTGCCAACAAACTTGATGACAACAGAAAATTGTTTTGTCTCTTTAAGGCTTATGACACTGAAAAATCAGACTTTGATAGTTTGCATGCGCCGTCTGTCTCCTTTTTGGACTTTGTCACCCAAATGGAAGATGTTTTAATCGCCAATTTTTCTGTATTTTGCAAGAGCTGCAGCGTTGGTAAACATATCCTCGCCAAACTGAATAATATCACATTCACATCTGTTCCAGCATGCGACGACTTTCCTCTTGTTTATCTACGTAAACGTTTCCTCCGTATGAAAATTTACTCTTGCTTGAAGTTTGCAAACGAAAAGAACAGAAAGTACATCAAAGTTTCGCACTTATAAATAAATTCCTCATGTAAATAAAATGTACAGTAAAGTTCGACGAAAGCGATCAACGCCACCGAACATGAAATTTGAAAATACTTAATAATAACTTGCTCAGAGCGTTGCGAACTGAAATTTCCAATCTAATACATCTCGTGGACATATAATGTTGATTCCATAAAAATCGAGCCATTTGTTGAAGAAAAAAAGCGATTTTTCTGCTTTAGCCATCAGTATGTAATACAATTGTATAATAAACTGGCTGCCGTTTACTGGCTGCCAATATTATGGCCACGCAAAGGGTCTGGAACCTAGACACGGTCGCTTATGGCACGCTTTTTATCCATAAGTGGCCCTATTGGTCGACTCCCTATACTGTGTTTGGGGTCGTTTTATGTGTACTAACTTGGTATTGTTTCGTATTAAAAGTTATTGTGAAAATCGCTAAATATCTACATATGTAGTACATCGAGGTGAGTACTTTACATTGGCGACGAGGATAATAGTTGATCTAACTTTGTGGCTGCTTATTTTTGTTGAAATTACCGACAGGAAGCGTAATATTCGGGGAGAAATATTTACGACATGCACCACCGGACGAAAATGGCACGGAACAAAACGGCGCACAAGCAAGTTTGTTGACAAAACAGGTGGGCATTTTGCAGACGCTGTATAAAATATAGCGCATTTCTTCAACTGCCATTTTATTCTTCGAACGTTGAAAAGATGAATTTTCAGAGGATTTTTGTGCTTTTTTACTGGACTGTTCATGGAAATTAAAGTGTTTCATGAAAGAATAAGTTGTGGTGCTTATATCAAAGGATATTACGGCTTAAGAACTCGAAAATATGCGAAGATTTTTCACTCATTGTCTGAATTTAAGAAGCAGGATATAGCAATCTGGAAACAAGCAAGTGTCCTTATTGTACTGTTAATGGAAACTGAGTTATTGTTGTTTCCACAGGTATGTTCAATAATTTGTTTGTCCTTCCTTATCAGGAATTACAAGTGTCTTAAAATAGACATTTTGAAGAAAATGACACATATTGCTCTTTAAATTTTGCAAAATCTGGCCGTGGCCTTTAGCTAGAAAAGGTATTTTATGAAAGTTAAATCATACTTTGTTTTATTAAAACTTCAAACATTAATAGGAAAAATGTGCTATATGTTGTAATTGCCAAATGCACTTATGCAGTGAAAATGTCATGTTGTCACATGCTTATGAAATTGCTCCTGTGTTGCTTTGTTATAAAATAAATTTAGATGCAAAAACTTTCTTGTGGCTGCTCAAGTATTGGTTGTTAAGAGTCAGGAAATGCCGCATTGATTTGTTTGAGTTTAAGTGTCTTATGGCCGTCTTAAATATAGGGGTGCTTGCTTTGTCAAATTCAATGGTGATATGGCATATAAATAAACATATCTTAAGATTTTGCCCCTGGCCGTTCTCTGAAATATGGCTTAAAATTATCTTTATTAGTCAGGCTTCATAGAAAAATTAGTGGGTATGCTGGGAAAAATGCGCGCGATATAAATTTTTATCTCTGAATATGGGTATATCAGCCATCACCGACGGCAGCCCCCTTAAGAAAATGTTATAGCAATTTGGTATTGATTCATATCTTACTGTTTTGTGTTTACAAAATTATTGGTAGGGTAACTGGCATAATCATTTTCTACTTTGGCTTGGATTTTAAATACACCTTGGCCATTATTGGCCTACGTTTGCCTTACAATTTCCCTGTTTTTGGCCATTTCTCCAAAGATTTAGTATTTTTTTTTCTTGCAGGTAAATTCCTCCATGTTGTTGATACAATGCAGTCAAGTCTAGTAAAAGGCTCTTATTAATCATCTTGGGTCTTTTGGAAATATAATATTCACATAACATGCTCTTTTATGTAAGCTCTTAATTATGAGGAAATGGCCACACATTGACATTTTGTATGGTAATCGCATGTGCTTACTTTATTCTAAACAGTGTTCTGAGGTCATTATGTCGGTGCTTACTATCAATCATTCATAGTGCACTTGGTAATGATTGAGAAACTAACAGTATTTATGTGAATTAGACCTGGTGTGTTTTCAAACTTTAGAATAATAATTTAAGTAAATTTGACTTTTATTGTATTTATACCATGTGTTTAACACAAATAATCCTGTATTTATATATCAGCCTTATAAAATGATTAAAAAAGTATTGAAAAGTCTACAAACATGTTGTACAATTTTTGTTCTTGATATGCATGTTTGGATTTAATTAAATTACATCTAATTCTTTGCTCAAATGAGTACTAAAAATCCTGGAATCCTTCAGATCAGTGAACAATATTGTTATACCTTATATAGCTAAGTATTTAATCTGTTTCTGTTTAGTTTAAACAGATGATGGGGAAGTAACTTGGGATGTTGATGGGATTTTTGAAATTTTTATTTTCAAACTTTTATTTTCAAACTTTTATTTTTAAACTTTTATTTTTAAACTTTTATTTTTAAACTTCTTTTTTTTTAAATTTTCAAACTTTTATTTTGAAATTTTTATTTTTAAACTTTTATTTTTAAACTTCTTTTTACCGTTGGTAACGATATTATCTGTTGTACATGAGCATTTGACACTTCGCTCGGTTTGCCATACTTCGTTTTAAGTATATTCTTAGCTCGCTCGTAGTCTTCGGACGTAAAAGGGAGGCCATCTATACACATTCTCACTAAAAGCTCTTTTAGGTAGGATATTTCGCCTTATCGATTTCTGTTTTAAATTGACTCCAAAATCGCTGCCAGTCCAATGGAGTCCCTTGAAACTTGGTTATACCTAGTTTAGATAACTTAACTTTGCTAAGATTCTCTGCCCGATTTGCTTTTTTCTTCTTCAAATTTCTTCTCAATATCGTATTTTATTTGTATTTTCGCTTCCTCTATTTCCTCTATTTCGTTTCTTCGAAACGTTGTTTCGAAATACTTCCTCGCATTTTCGTGCGCCCTTTATAACTTCG
Organism: Trachythela sp. YZ-2020; assembly: GCA_016169945.1. Lineage (NCBI taxonomy): Eukaryota > Metazoa > Cnidaria > Anthozoa > Malacalcyonacea > Clavulariidae > Trachythela > Trachythela sp. YZ-2020. Next base: position 100,511 of record JADLSH010000351.1, read on the forward strand.
TGCGCCTTTCATAGCTCCCCAATCCATTAACTCCCCAAACCTTTATAACTCCCCAATAAAAACCCCTTTAAGATACAGACTTGGAGCAAGTCTATAAAGCACACTGCTAAAGCATTGTTGTATTCCGCAGACATCACGTGATCGCACGTGCAAGCGCACGTGAACATTGATAGACATGATTGCGTCAGCAATCTTTAGTTATATACTTAGATTTGATTCGAGTTGTTGTTAGTGTAAAAGCACACTAAATATATGTTTAAAACTTCTAAGTAAAAGGCGTACTTTTGTAACTGATTAACCGAGTAGGTTAAGACACAACATTGGCGACGAGGATTACATTTTAAAGTTAAAATATGAGCGATACCGACGAGCCAAGTCAAGCAGCAAGCCAACCAACTACAAGTGTAGAAACTCCAACGACAACACAAGTCACACAGCAAATACATGCCCCAAGAAGCGGTTTACCACCGTTTTCACCGCTTGACCCGATCGGAGACCCCTCTACTGTTGGGCAATGATGGACGAAATGGGTAAGGCGATTCGAGAATTTATTAATAAGCTTAAGAGAGTTCGATTCAACGATACGACGAGGTCTTTTGTTGACATATGTTGGCGAAGCTACAAACGACATATTTGATCATATATCCGATACCGGAACATCGTACGAAGAAGCAGTGGAAAGTATTTTTCTCCCCTTTGAAATAAAGATGTTGCTACCTTCGAATTTCGTGAGTTACAACAAGGAAATGATGAGAAAATCGCCGATTATTATCGACGACGTTTAAAAACCAAAGCGGCCGATTGCGGATTTACCGACGAAGATGCGGAGATAAAAACACAAATAATTCATCGAACGCGAGATGCCCGGTTACGGAAAAGAGCACTGCGAGAACAAGTGGTTTTAAAAGCACTTCTAAAGTTCGCAAAGTCATTGGAAATTACCGACGAGCAAGTACGACGACTACAAAACAGCACGAACAGTGTAAATTCAATGCAAAACAGTCCGAAACAATTCATACCAAATAAATACGGGAACAATCGCCGGGGACGATTCTCGAAGAACCCCGAAAAACAACAGGATTCAAAGAAAACATGTCGAAATTGTGGTGGGTCATATCCTCACAAAAATGGAATGCAATCCTGTCCAGCTAATTGGAGAGAATGTCACAACTGTGGTAAGTGTGGACATTTTGCTAAATTTTGTAGATCAGTAAAGAAAACAGTCAAAAATATTACAAAAGTCGAACAGTCGAATAGAGAATATTTACAAGATTCTGATGATGATAATTGTTCCACATTTTCATCTACCCCAGTAAAATGATCTGAAACCCAAATCTTCATCGGTGATACCAAAGTCAAAGTTTTAGTTGACTCCGGTGCTTCAGTCAATATTGTTCATCAGAACATTTTCAACCAAATTCAACAAAGTAATAACAGCATTCAGTTAGTCCCAACAAAGGCAAATATACGAGCTTATGGATCTGATGACCCCATAGGGCTTGCAGGACAGTTCAAAACTGACATTCAATCTAACACCGGACAGAACACTGAAGCAACTTTCTATGTAAAAACCGGACAGTATAAGCGCATTTTGGGCTATCAGTCGTCAACTGCATTAGGGTTAATAACATTAAATATTAACTCATTATCACAACACGAGAATCCAAACATAGCAGAAATTCTCCAGCGATACCACCAGCTTTTCCAAGGAACGGGAAATCTGAAAGATATTGAAGTAAAGCTTGAAATCAATGAATCCATCACACCTGTGGCCCAAGCCCCACGTCGTATTCCACACACCCTCAAGGAAAAGGTGAACCACAAGCTAGAAGAATTACGAGAAAGTGGTATAATCGAAAAGGTCAACTGCGCAACACCTTGGCTATCTCCACTTGTAGCTGCCCAGAAGAAAACTGGCGATGTCCGACTTGTCCTTGACATGCGTTTGCCAAACACCGCCCTTGTTCGACGCAGAGTCCAAATACCTACCGTGGATGAAATCCCACGAAAGATGGAAGGGGCACAATTCTTCACCGAGGTAGATTTGTCTCAAGGCTATCTCCAACTCACCCTTTCCGAAGAATCACGGTACATCACTGCATTCTGCACACAAGATGATGGTCCCCACCGGTTCACACGCTTGATCATGGCTGCTTCACCTTCTGGAGAATACTTTCATGAGATCATTAGCAACCTTATCAAGGACATTCCTCGATGTGCTAACATTTCAGAAAACACATGGTTATGGTCTAACGACAGGAAGTCCCACTACGAGCAACTGGAACAGTTGCTGACAAAGCTCGAAAGCAGCGGTATAACCTTGAAGAACCGAAGTGTTCATTCATGGTACACGAAGTCAACATCTTTGGACACATCATTTCAGGAAGTGGAATTCGACCCGACAATGCAAAGATCAAGGCAGTCAATGAAGCCCCACCTCCTAAGACGTGTTCCGAAGTTAGATCATTCCTTGGTCTTACCAACTATTGTTCAAGGTACATACCTAACTATAGCACCATAACATACCCACTTCGACAACTGACCAAAGCCCAAGCACAGTTCCTATGGACTGACACACAAGAGCAAGCATTTCAAGCACTAAAGAAAGCACTAACAACCGCCCCAGTCTTGGCCCACTACAGTCTTGAAGTCAAGACAAGGATTGTAGTCGATGCATCACCCTGGGCTCTGGGAGCAGTGCTTCTACAAGAGTAGCATGATGGTTCGTACCGCCCCATTGCATTCGGCAGTCGATCTTTATCTGAAACCGAGCAGAAATACGGACAGATCGAGAAAGAGTTACTTGCAATCGTTTTTGGGTGTGAGCATTTTCACATGTGTCTATATAGGGCGAGAATTCGAGATTGAAACCGATCACCGACCACTGGAGCACATCTACAAACCGAAAGCCAGCAGCTCGGGTAAACCAGCTCCAGCACGAATCGAGCGGTGGCGTTTAAGGCTCCAAGAGTACGACTTCAAGGTTGTATACAGACCAGGTTCCAGCAACCTCGCAGACTCGCTATCTCGACTTCCACGAAAGTCAATCGCCGACACCCGAAGCAATATGGAAGCTTGTGCAGATAAATACGTTCCCTATCTGACCCCACTTCTAGTCCCAAAGGCTATGTCCATTGAGGAAATACAGCTAGAATCCATGAAAGACGAAGACAGGCGAGTATATAGTCGTCGTAACAGATTATCACTCCAGATGGCCAGAAGCCAAAATCCTGGAAACCATTACATCCGCAAATATCCTCAAGTGGCTAAACGAAGTTTTTGCACAGCATGGATATCCTCACATTCTCAAGTCTGACAATGCATCTTACTTCACGTCAGAAGAGTTCAGATCAACTCTAACGTCCTGGGGTGTAGAGCTACAAACAGTAACTGAATATTGGCCTCAAGGCAATGGGCAAGTAGAACGGTTCAACGAAGTAATCAAGAAACACGTTTTAACCTCCCAAGTAGATCAGAAAGATTGGCGAGCAACACTTCCCAACCTATTGTTCCAATATCGAACGACTCCCCATCGAATGACAGGAGAAACCCCAACTGAGCTACTCCTCCAGCGAGAGATGAGAACAAAGATTCCAACAATTCCACCTTACAAAACGGAAGTAGCAAATAAGAAAGATTCAGAAGTTCGAGATAAAGATCGAGGCGAAAAAGCTAAAGCTAAAGAATACACTGACAAGAAACGACACGCAAAGACACGTAATCTTGCAGTAGGCGATGAAGTTCTGGTCACACAGAAAAGGAAAAACAAGTACTCGACACAGTTTGGTAAAGATCCTATGAAAATAGTAAAGATCAATGGTTCGCAAATTATATTAGTGGATTGTCATGGTAAACAGCACAGACGCAACTCATCCCATGTCAAGAAATTTCTCAAAGAATATCCCACTCCCTCAGCGGACGAAGAAAATTCCACAATAACAGCTCCTATTCCACCAGACCAAATCCAACCCGAAATTCCAACCCCTGCAACTATAGATACTACAGACAATGCAGCTAACCCTCAACTTCAGAAAGAAACCAATAACAACCAACCTGAAGCAGAAGCTATACGAAGATGTAATAGGCAGAGAACTGCTCCAAAATACTTAGGATTTGATAAGTAAAAACATTTGAACAAATATAAACGTCAAAGTTTTATTCGTAGTTTAAACGGTTCATATTTCCGAGAAGTTTTAAAGAAACCTTTCCGTTAGAAACATTTAGCTAAACAAGGGAGGGATGTTGTATTCCTCCCACATCACGTGATCGCACGTGCAAGCGCACGTGAACATTGATAGACATGATTGCGTCAGCAATCTTTAGTTATATACTTAGATTTGATTCGAGTTGTTTGTTAGTGTAAAAGCACACTAAATATAATTATGTTTAAAACTTCCAAGTAAAAGGCGTACTTTTGTAACTAATTAACCGAGTAGGTTAAGACACAACAAGCATCCCATTTTTACATTGCACGATTTAATATGTTTTCGTAGCGAATTTGAGGAACTGACATGTAATAATTACAGTAAATTTTAAAATGCATATACTGCAAAACTCCTCCCCCCAAACAAAAACCGGAAGCGGGGTAAAGAGCCTGACTTTCATGAGGGTTGAATACAACGTCAACGCCATGTGCGTGGAAAAGAATGTTTCGAGGAAGTGGTTTTTACGTTTCAATTTCTGTAGTAGTGTAAATCCATGAACATCAAACGAAATATCAAGTATAAACAAACGCGGAAAACGTTTTCTCGGGTCGTTTCGTATGGTCTTACACCATATTAAACTGAGTCACTTGTCGCGTGGCGTGCACAAATTAATCTCCTACATGTAGATACTATAATATTAGTAGCTGCATTTAAGGTGGCTCCCTAGGGTTTTTTCCCCGAGGGTAACGTTTCTCGTATGCATGGCGGGAAATAAAAAAAAGTCGTGTGGCACTCGCGCGTGATGTCTCGAAATACGCGCGAAGACCTTACCTTCGTTATCAATTTCACGAAATACGCGCGTGATGTCTCGCGCGAAACTGTGAATTTTGGAAAATTTTATGACGTAACAGCTCGCAGAATCTTTCAAACATTACTTTGAATTTCTTTTATTTCCTTCGGTGAATTTTTTTTTAATTTCACATGTATAAAGACATTACTTTCGTTAATCTAAATACAAATTTTCACAAAATTAAATCGATACATTTTTTTTTAATATCAATTTTGAACCTTTTCGTACATTACTCGAAAATGTATCGATTTAATTTTTTTTAAATACAGCAAAATAACTATTGAAACACGACTCTTTGATTTGCAAATTTTCAAAAAAATTCACCGAAGAAAATCTTCAAAATGGCAAGAAGAATAGAAAAAACGTACTTTATTGAAGACGTGCTGTTGCCATGGTAACAGAGTTTGAGCGCAAATTTACTTTTGCAAAATCTTCAAACTAATGTAACGCATATTTGGCGAAAATTTCGTGCTCATATCACGCAAGGTAATGGTTTGGGAGTCGTTTTATTCATCAGTGTTGTCTTGAGTAAAAACCCTAGGGAGCCACCTTAAGCTTTGCTTAGAGGTTGTTGATACAATTTGTCAGTATTAAAACTCGCTTGTTTATTCAAGTACTATAGTAGAGTATAATCAATATCATCAAAAAATGCAAAAATCAAAAAATGCAAAAATCAAAAAATCAAAAAATAGAAAAATCAAAAAATAGAAAAATCGGAAAATAGAACATTGTTTTTGTGCTGTCGCTTCTGGGCCGCCGTACAGAGGGATTCCATGCTTCAAACCCAGGGAAGATCCAACGAATTTGGTAGTGAGATGGAAGCGCTGGAAGCAGTCATTTAACTTGTTTTTAACGGCGAAGGGAGTAACGAACGATAAACAAAAAGTAGCATTACTTCTGCACACAGGGGGATTGGAGTTACAAGAACTATATTTTACACTAGTGAACGAAGAGGAAGAAAAAGAGTTCAAGGATTGTTAGTCGGCCGGCCAAGATATCAAAAGGTGCTTCTAAAAAAGTTTGATGGCAACTCTGTGTTAGAAGCTGGCAACAAGCAGAAATGAACAGATAATGCTTTAATAAACCCGGTTTGGGTTGTTGCCAAGCTTGATTTCGAGTTTGGCAAAATTGAGTGTTTTTTAGTGCCTATCGAAGCGAAAATGTTTATTCTGAGCGGGGTTTTCCGAGCGGCCACAAAAGTTGCAACGCGCGCAGTTTTCCCTGACATTTCCCGCTGATTGGTAGTCCAGAAATAGCTAAACCAATCAGCAATCAGTCTTGTAAACAACAATACTGGTTGCTATGAAATGGTGTCATAAATCCTTACTCAAGCAGAAAGAAAGGACACGGACTGTTTGAAGGAATTATAATAAGTGTGAAAGGACCAAGTTATATCGAAGAAAACAGAAAAGAGCGACGAAAAAGGTTAGACGTTTCATTAACATATAAGCGAAAAAAACACAAAAAATATCACTTTTTTAATATAAGACCAACAGTCGAGTTAGAATCTCGTTTTTAGATTTAGTATATTATTTTCTAAATCTAATACTTGTAATTGTATAATTTTAATACTATATTTGGCTATATTTCCTTAATACATTTAAAAATATCATTCCTAAGTAAGTTGATAGCAGAATGCCATATTTTCGCTCTAATTTAGTTTTCGCTTTATTTTAGTATAATTATTGTCTTTTAATATTTGTTTAACTTTTATACTGTTTTGAATCGACGTTGTTGGCTTTGTTAGCTTTATTTCGTTTTATCTGTAAGCTATTTATTGTAACGGTGCTGTCATGTAAGATATAGCTTTTGATGTTTTACAAATTTTAAAAGTAGGTAGGCGTGTAGCCTTCATTGGACACTGATAAGTTCATGGCGAGTCCTACACCAACTACAGTAAACGAAGTAATGTTGTCCTCGACAAAGCCAAAAGGCCAAAGCTAAAAGGACAATGCTTTAAAAGGCCAAAACTTACGAGACCAAAGCTTGGTCGTTGATCAAATGCTTATAACTAGATGCCACTTTAAGATAACGACTAAGACTAATATCAAGGATAAAATATTTTCTATTTAAAATTTAGCTTGTCTCGCATAGTTTAAGATAAAAGAGTTTTTTAATCTGTTCGTATTGGCAACAGGAAGATTATATCTTCTTAGCTCTCTAAAATTATGGGTTGGCGAATTCTCCTTCGGTAGTAAGTGATAAAGTTTATGTTCTTTATTAGTTTTATGGAGCTGAACGCAAATTTGCCTAAAGTGCTAACACGTCTGCGAGAGAAAGGTCTCACCGCAAACGGAGACAAATGTCAATTTAGTCTTCCGAAGTTGACTTTCTGTGGACGCAAGCTAAGTGCTCAAGGAGTGGCGCCAAGTGAGACGAAAACTTCCGTGGTGGTTAACGCAAGACCACCGCAGAATATTTCGGAAGTAAGATTATTGGTACAATACTCAGCGAAGTTTATCCCAGACTTTGCATAGATCGCAGAGCCGTAACGAGAATTGTTGCGGATGCTAGACCCGAAGGCATCGGAGCTGTGTTGTTGCAACTGCAAGGAGATCAGTGGAATGCGGTGTCTATAATTCCGGGAATCTTTCGGATGTGGAGCGGCGCTACGCCCAAACGGAGAAGGAAGCACTTGCACTTGCATGGGCTTGTTAACGTTTTAATATATATGTGTATGGTCGTGGGTTCGAGCTGGAGACTGACCACAAACCACTCGAGTGTATTTTCGCCAAGATTTCGAAACCCTCTGCGAGAATCGAAAGGTGGGTACTGCGGCTGCAGTGCCACAACTTCAAAGTTGTTTATCGCCCTGGAAAGACGAACATTGCCGATGCTCTGTCTTGGATGAATCTGAAAAATCCGGTTTCTGGGGACGTGATCGGCGACGTGCATTTTTTGACGTTAGGGTTTTTAACCCTTTGGCACCGAGCCATCGCAACACATCTCTCTCCCAGTGCTATCGTGGAAGTGAGCTTGAAAAAAGAAGAGCGTACGACGAACGAATTAGAGAAGTAGAGCATGGGTCATTCTCTCCCCTTGTCTTTTCAACCGCGGGTGGTATGGGTACCACTGCAAACGTAGTGTATAAGAGAATTGCATCTTTGATTGCTGATAAACATGGCAAACCGATAAACCGTGTCTACGCGGAGCTAGATCTTCTCTTCATCGTCCAATTTGCTCCTTTGAAGGAGAGATTGACCTGGCTTTGGTGGAAGGACGGGCTTCTTATTGAGAAACTCTTTGGTACAATATACTTATAACATGAATTTTTTTTATTGTAGATACAGACTATTTATACAAAAATAACTGATGGTTTTGGACGTTTTATTGAAGATATATCATAATTTTTTTTTTTTCAATGTACATAATGTAATTTTGCGCAATTACTGAAATAAAAATTAAAAAGACCGCAGTAGCGAGAAAGAAGACACTGTGCGGTTTGACACCGCGTAGACACGACTGTCTACGATGGCGGATGCAAAATGTTAGCTCCGTTAAAATATTAACATTTTTGAAACATTTATGCCAATCTTATGTTTGTAAAATGTCAAATAAAGCGGACAAACTATGTCTAGCATGGTCTTGAGACTTTGAATCGTTAAAACAATTTGTGGGCGATGATCTAAAACTTGATGGAAATTGGTCTCATCCTGGACGGGATAAGAAGGTTTTTCATAGCGGAACCTCGGCAGTGATTTCTTGGAGAAAGAATAAAAACAACCTGATTATCGAGGGAGAGAGGAAGATCTGTGGACATATCTGCGAGTGCTCGACTGAGTTGTCTGATAACTTAGCTGATGTAAAGGAGCTTAAAGAAGGTCAGTTGATCAATACTGAAGCTATTCGATCATTATCGGATTCGATTTTATATGTAACCATGCACTTGCATGCGGAACTTTATTGACAATAATAAATAATTTCTAAGTCAAACTAAACTGGGAAATACCACAGAAAATCTAAGTCAATATCCTGAGTATGTAAATCAGGCACATGTTTGCGATGTTGATGAGGAAGGAATTAATAAACCAATTGTTATCGAACAATCAACTATTTGTATGGGAGATGTTATGGATGATGGCGCGTCGACAAATGATAGGCGAACAAGCGTCTGCAATACATGGTGTCCCAAAAAAGGCTACCTTTTCAAATTCAAATTAGCATGTTAATTCAAGCAACCTATTGTATTCAATATCCCATGCGTATAAAACTGTGTGTTTTTACGCATTCGTAGTTCAAAAGCGATAATCATTTCAAAGAACACAATGTTTGAATTAACGAATTGACAAATGCTAACTTTTGGGAAAAAGGTCTTTTTTGGGACACCATGTATAAACTAATACGAGCTTAATGAACCTATTAACTCGGTAAACCCATTAAACCTTTCGGAGATCGAGGACGAAGATTTAAAACATAATGACGATATTATTAACCCCATTGCGTCTGTAGAAGCGGCAACCTCTTCTGAATTTACTGAACATGACAATAAACAAGTAACAATCAATAATCAAGCAACTTATGCGGAGGTAGTGGCATGAAGCATTGCATCTAATAATACCTGCAACGCACTTGAAAAATCTCCAAGACGTGTTGTCTACAGCTCCGACCGTAGATAGGAAATTGGAAATTATTACCGAACTAATACAGTGCGGGTTGGATATTATTATGCCAGAAAGATCTGTCAGAGTTCACGTGTCTGATCGTCCATGGATGACTAATCAACTAAAACGGCTTATTAATCAAAGACAAAAGGCGTTTTCACGAGGAAATGTTTGCTTATTTAGGCGCTTAAGAAATAAAGTAAACCGCGAAAGGAAACGATGCCGCAAGATTTATTACCAAACTAAAGTACGTGACCTAAAAGAAACTAAACCGCATAAATGGTGGCACGAAATTAAACAGCTATGCGGTCATTGGAAAACCATCGGCCTGTAATCGGCTCTTTGGAAAACCATCGGCGTAATTGGATTACGGACTTCTTGCAAAATCGATCACAACTAGTAAAGATATCAACTGAGGGTGTATCCGAATTCTTATAAGTCCCAGCGGGGGTTCCGCAAGGAACCAGGATTGGACCATGGCTATTCTTAACCATGACTAACGATCTAGGCATCAAAGGACCACCATCTAATAGCATGTGGAAGTTCGCAGACGACACGACAGTTTCTGAAGTCATCCCAAGAAATACGGAAGGCAGCCTACAAACACAGTAAATCAAGTTGCGGACTGGTCCAATGAAAACAAATTTCAATTAAATCCTATAAAGTGCAAGGAACTCCGAATAGACTTTACTAGGAGACCTACAACTGATGATCGTGTGGTTTTAAATGGTCAATGCTTTGAACTTGTCAAATCTGTAAAACTACTGGGTATGACAATCACTGAGGAGCTAAAGTGGAACAGGCATATTGAGAACACTTTATTAAAGGCATCAAAACGACTGTACCTATTAAGGCAGTTAAAACGTGCAGAAGTAGATGATTCTTCCCTGATTCTATTTTACCGTGCATGCATTAGGTTTATCTTAGAATACGTCTGCCAAGTTTTTCACTCAAGCCTTCCTGACTATTTGTCAGTGGATATTGAACGAGTTCAAAGACGAGCCTTGCGGATTATTTATGCGCAATTAAGTTCGGAAGACGCATCGGAAAAAGCAAAATTGGCATCACTGAAGGACAGAAGAGAAAAATGATCACAAAAACTATTTACCTCCATCGAAACTAATAAAGAACATAAACTTTATCACTTACTACCGAAGGAGAATTCGCCAACCCATAATTTTAGAGAGCTAAGAAGATATAATCTTCCTGTTGCCAATACGAACAGATTAAAAAACTCTTTTATCTTAAACTATGCGAGACAAGCTAAATTTTAAATAGAAAATATTTTATCCTTGATATTAGTCTTAGTCGTTATCTTAAAGTGGCATCTAGTTATAAGCAGCACATACATATAATTAGTGTTATTTATTGTAGAACATATAGTAGTTATTTAAATATTCTTTAATATTAATGAAATACGATTGTAAATATAGTAATTACTCGACATAATACGTAATTAGTTCTAAAAAGATTGTAAATTCAATTGTATTTCAGTTTTATGACTGCGAAAATTGATTTATTAAACAATTTTTTTTTTTTTATTTATTTACTTTGTTCGGCAATTTGCGAACGAAAAGGACAATGGTGTTTCGAGTTAGCCTCGTACCCAGGCGCTATAAGGAAAAAAACAAAACACATTCAGCTAATTTATAGAGATCAGTGGCTAAGCTGAGCGAGCGCGCGTGACCTCCCCAAGCACCCCCACGCGCTCGCTCAGCTTAGCCACTGATCTATATAAATAACTGAATGCGATTTTTTTCCTTAAAAGCGCCTGGATACGAGACTGGTTTCGAGTGGCTATTAGTGAAAGCAGGAGCAGCAGCATGGAGCACCGGAGAGGCAAAATAATTCAGATCTACATTAATATAATATAAACTAAATTGTTTATTATTACTTATTTTTATGAATTAATATCTATTGCAAATAGCTTATTTCAAATATAAGTGAAGGAGTAATTGATGACGATTAAGCGCTGTGTTTATATGGCATGACTTGATATTCGTATATATCAATTTACAAGTCGCGTACTGTCACTAAAACCTCAGTTATACACTGTATACAGCTAAAAGAGTGTCAAGATCTGTACAAAGCAATCGTACAACTAAATTGTGCGCAAATTATTTCATTAATACAAAACTTTAAAGCGGCGGTGTAATTCTAAGTGTGACAAGATGAAGTGATGTTGAACAGACGCAAAATTGTACTTTGAATATATCATAAATGTCACGTTCTCTAGGCTTGTCGCTTGTGCTGCTAACTATAATGTTTTGCACCGCTAAAACTAGCATAAATATCTGTACTGCATAGTCGAGTTTCTAATTAATCCAAGCAATTTCTAAATTGATATTGCGCAAATGTTTTCTGAATGTTATACGCCAAAACGGCAAATGTTATTCTATAGTTTGCCATGTTGTAAAAACGCACTGATCGTATCTTGAATATATTTTTAATTGTCTTTAAATTGTTGGGTTTTCCAGGCTTTTGCTACTATAATGCTTATATCGCTAAAAGAGCGTAAACGTCTGCACAACATAGTCGAATTATCAATCAATCGTACGCAGGCTACTTTGCGGTGGGCGAGGGCGCGGCAGGTTATTCATTCAGCCAGAAGTCCAAAATGTTTCAATAAGTATTAGTATGGTTTACCATAGTTGTGAATGGCAAAATCATAAAATTAAAGTTGAATAATAACATTCAGCTGAGACCGAAAGATTTGAAATATTTATATGAAACTGTTCAAGTCATCACGATGTCATGTAAAATGTTGCTCGAAGATCAATTAGTTTTCGCACGGTTGATAACGGCAATATATTTTTTCAGCACGGGTCGTGAAACTGGAGAGGGGAGCAGTGGCCCCCTACTATTTTGAAAATGGTATGAAAGTTTCCTCTTTCTGGTTTAAAAAAGTGCCATCTTTCAATAAATGGATAAAGTCCATCTGCTTGTAGCTTTTAGGTAAAATTGCCTCCGAATGCTTGAAATGGTGTCACAGCTAGAGTCCTTAGAAATCCAAACTTCTCCCATATTTCGCATACAGACTGTGCATTGTTTTATAAAACGAAAGCACACCACCTCATTACAAATGCATACGATATATCAACGTTCGACGCCAATCTTTTTCCTCAATTTTCCAGTCCATTATCTGTTTAGGAAACAATTAAATCACTTTTATATGTTACGCGCGTCCCGAATGAAATTGATTTGGCCGCTTTTGGTTCTTTTCACTCGCAACAAAAGAATGCGAAACCAGTTACTTTTCAACTATATATTTTCTATAACTCAACATTACTTTATCTTAACAATTAGCGTCTCTATAACTTTAAATATATATAATTCTTAATAGTTCAAACTTATCTGATCTGAGCACAACTCTTTAACTCTCGACAATTCTCTAACTTTATTCTTTGACTTTGTAACTTTGGTAATTCTTTCAGTTGTAATACTTTCGTTTAATATTCAATATCTTCTTTGGTATAATATGTCTTTCTTAATAGCAGTGATGCTATTCAGGCTAACGCCTTATGAATAATGCATGAATTGCCTAGTTGTGCTCAAACTTTTATGCGTTTTGTTAGGGGAAGGAACTACAAAACTATGACTTATTTCCCCTGCGCAATACAGTATGATTAAGCATGTTCCAGCAACCACAAATCGACCAACGCCAAGCCAAGCTACGTCCGTTTACGTTAGTTTGTGGGACGAGGCGTTTTCCTGCATGTCATTGTTTTTAAATCTCTAAAACTATTTGCTTACTCATGCACGTAAGGTTAATTAAGGTCTCTGCTATATAGATATAATATACATCCTCGTGCCCAGGCTTTTCCCTCTTGTGGAGATAAAAAGAGCCTGTGAAAGAGGTTGTATAATATATAGGAAACATTACATGAATATGCTATCATGTAACATATACAACTATGGTTTAGTACTAAACACACAACAGATGTATTGCAGAGGAACAATATAATATAGTAATGACAATTACGACATAATTATTATGCATGTCTCTCAATAGAATGTCCAGTTCCCTGACCTTCGACAAGATGATCCGGAATAATCTTCGCATTTATATTCGGATATACCAAAATTACAGTCAATCTGTTCAGTCTATTACTGTTTTGGTTAGCGATTTACAGTATATTATAAAATAAGCACTTACCAGGCAGATACCAACAATTATCTAGAATCACAAAGCCACGCATGACAAGCAAGCAAATACCAGCGCGCAATTTGTATTCTGATAATGAACTGTACAGATCACAAAGGGTAGTATAGGCTGACTACAGTAATCATGGAACTTTATACTCAAACATAAGCTTTAGTAAAGTCAGAGACAATCTGAACAGTGTTAAGAAGAATGAAAATACACTGTATTTGGTTTTTAGCAATATCAACATTAACGACCGGCACACCCGATCACCTATATATACAGAACTTACGGTTACAGCTCAGCAACTGGCCTCTGTAGCTCAGTTGGTTAGAGCACTGCACCGGAATCGCAAGGCCGTGGGTTCAATTCCTGCCAGACGACCTAGTGTTGCATTTTTCGCAACCGGTTAGGTCTTAAATTGTGTATATATCTACTCACTTGGATTATCCACCAAACCCAGTGTTCGCGTTGACAGTATACTTTATACTCAAATATAAACTTTAGTAAAATCACTATGCACCAGAGCGTCAAGTCAGAACCCCTCCAAAGGCTATTTTCCACTCATCGCAAAACCAACTCGCAAGCCCGCTGCGAGTGCTTGTTTCTAATTAAAATTAACTATCGAGCATTTTGATTGGATATATAAAAGTACTCGTAGCGAGCTTACAAGTTGGTTTTTGCGATGAGTGGAAAGAGCCTTAAGACCACTAAAAATATATTGAATGCAACGCCAGTTTGGCAATTATCAACAAGCGATCAATTTCTAAAGCTCAGTTGGAAAATTGCAGTGTTAGTGTGTTACTGATAGCATTCTTATTCAAATATTTTTAGCGTCTTAGCCTCCTAGAGTTGAGGAGTTTCGCTATATATTCCATTTGCTAAAATCAGTTACAATCTGTGCCAAAATATACTATAGTTTCGGACGTTCTTGGTTGTTTGTCGAATTTAGGCAAACATCAATTTATCTTAAATGAAGGAATGTTTTAAACATATATTTACTATTTTTGTAAGCGAACTAGCGCTTGTAATTCCGCTAGCTAAGCAGCCTAAGCCTATATGACATGCGAAAATAGATATTCTGAATGTATATTTTCAGCTCTATCTTATTGCTCGCAGAACAAAGCTGGCATACAGAACAGCTAGAATCTAGCCTCCTCCGCAGGCGACTCGGTGGTAAACGGAAGAAACTGCGCAATATTTAGCAGAACGCGCCAAGAACTCATAGGGACTTATGACACTTATGTGAAAAGAATCAGTCAATGCTCTACCGAAAGTCGTGGGTTCTTTCCGGGTATTCCGGTTTCCTCTCACAGGGAATGTTGATAGGGTGGGTTTGGATTAGTCCCACACTAACCCTTCCATCGTAGCTGTGCTCCCTGATCAGACATGAGTCATACGGTGGCTGCCAGTGTGGCGCCTTTAATAAGCCTTCGACTCGATTAAGTCGAGCGGCGTCCTTCGCAATTCAGCTCAGCTCTCAGGCTGCAAGTAAGGATGATTAGCACACCCCCACTTACTGACTTACTTACTAAGAAATTGGAAGCTAGTATGGAGGGGGAGGAGAGGGGGGTCTGTTGCGCCAATATTTCCTCATTATCCACTACTACCCCCTCTTGCCTATGAAATTATTGCGTTATTCTGACTTTTGATCTTGGACACATCTTGGACTAAAAAAACCGTAGAAGGTGTTTAACTCGTATACGATAGAGCAAGAAATGAGCATGCGCAGTTTGCAATGTTCCAGTGTTTCCACATTGCAGGACATTTCCTGTTTGCAGGAAATTTTACTATCGAAAAGGAAAAATTCAGGATGAAGGAAATTCAGGAAATCTGCCAAAATTCGGGAAATCTAAGGAAATTCTTCAAAAAGATGTTGACTTATATATATTTTAATAAGTGCTAAGCTACTAGTTTGTATCAGTGGTTTGCATTTATGACCAAATTAGCTCAAATCAAGATCCTGTTTGTTGTCATGACCATATATGGCGTATGCATGCCCTAAAATTGGGCTCTTTGATCAGGCAACACAAAAACACGAGGCCGCCGGCGCGAGCTCTATAATTGCATGCCATGAAAGCAAATGCTGATGATGATGATGATGTCGCTAAACTGCGAAAAGCCTTTATCAAAAAATCGAAAACAGACCAATTAACTGTTATAATTGGACATCTATACCATATTTGTATGGACTATATATGGACTAATTTATAGTATGGACTATATGGTAGTATGCAGTGGCGTGGAGTTTCGCGAAATATTGGGGGTGCGAACTTAGGTTGCCAACATATAACCATCTTTTGTTGCTGCAAACCTCTGTTCTTAAAACCTTTTTGGCTTAAATTTCTCGCAAACCTAGTTCAATTATGGCCTATCAAGGCTTTCGTCAGTTTCATGCTTGTAAAATCATTGATACAGCTTTGTTACACAGTTAATCAGCTATCATTCAAAGGCTTTGGGAAATTATTGGGGGGAGGGGCGGTCGCCCTCACCCTTGCCCCCCCTTGCCCCTGCCCCCTAGTGTCCGCCACTGGTAGTATGGTCATGCAGGTTATGTAAGCTTGTAAAGGGTAAAATAGTGTAGAATGTAGAAGAGCTGCAGAGGTGTTTTGTTACTTTTTTATACACAATATAACATATATAATAGTGTTAGGGTTCTCAGTTCTCATTAAATAAAAAAATTGGCACTTTTGTTGCCTTAAACTGAGAAGAAATACATTGTAATAGAAAAAAAAAACATTCAAAAAATATTAGGAATTTTCCAGGAAAAACTAGGTTATTTGCAGGAAATTTCAGGAAATTTTACACAGAGAACAAGAAATTTTGTAATTCCATTGTGGAAACACTGCAATGTTCGGAAATTCAAGATGGAGGACGAATTGAAGAAAGCAGAACATCTTTCACATAAAGATCCTGAGAGGGCGATGGAACTTTTGTCTGCTATAGGTGTGTATATGCTTTCATATCAAGTACATTTATTAAATGTTATATCATATCACTGAGTATTTAGAAATATTGTTATTGAAAGTCAAGGAGACAAAGTAGTTCGGATTAGGGGCGACATCCATGATCCATACCAGACTGGAAAGTTTGCAAACTGCGCGGCCTAGATCATTTGCGCGGCCAATTTTCGTGTTTGCGCGTCCGGTACGAAAATTTGCGCGTTCAATTTTTTCCTTCATATTATGCGTTGATATTTCATTGAGTGTGTGCGTGCAAAATGTGTCCCGTTTGCGCGGCGACAGCGGCGATATGCCATTAGGGAGATCTTAAAGACTTACGGCATTGCCGGATTGCCACTTTGCGAACAATAATTTTGTATGCCACAATGATCCACTGTACTTCCCACTTACCTCAATTTTGAACTAACCTTCTCCTTCTGATCAAGGTATCAAGCACTGCAATTACCAAATCAGTACCACTACACATACCGTAAATACCATTGGTGACATATGTTCATCATTCATAACATCTTACCAAAGATACATGAAAGATAGGAACCAAATAAATTCGCTTCATTGATGATAAAAATCAGCAGGGAAATTAATTTATCAGGAAACTTCCTCAAAGAGCGATGTCAAATTGAGCAACCAGGCTTAAAGGTCTATATTCAGCAACCAGGTGGTGGTTTAGGAAGTTATATCAGTTATTAAATGTCTATATTCAGCAACCTGCGACCTCTGCAGGGCCGTGGGTTCAATTCCTGCCAGAGGACCTAGTGTTGCATTTTTCGCAACCGTTCCTGGTTAGGTCTTAAATTGTGTATATATCTACTCACTTGGATTATCCACCAAACCCAGTATATTACTTGCTTACTGTCTGGTTGTCAAAATCAAAATTTAAGAATGCCTTACCGAACACACAACCAAAACCTAAAACACAAAACATCAGTTCCTTATCACAAACACATCGAGAAATATTAATAGTGAGGAAAAGGTGCTCTCACAGGGATTTGAACCCTGGCATTTGCGTTGGCAATTGTCAATGTTTTCCAGCTAGACTATGAGCGACAGTTGAAAACAATCTGGCCCACTTTGGGGGGGGGGGGGGGGGCAGCTCCCCTCAGCCCGCCCCCGCTCTCGCTTCCGAATGCCAAAGTCAACAGGACAGTTGGAAGCTTTTTCGGTTTGGGGGACCCAATTCACCGCAGGGCAAAAAAAGCTATGTTATAGTTACTAAACCTCAGCGAGCGCACAACATTACTATAGTCTGCATGCATTTTGGTTCAGTGCCATCAGTAGCAAATTGTTATTGGGGGTCGAACCTAGGGGGTCGGAGGGCATGCTCCCCCAGGAAAATTTTGCATTTTGAAGCCTCAGAAGTGCATTTTCCATACTTTCTGAGGAGATTTTTAATCAGAATTGTGAAGTTTTGGACGCCTCCTTCCATATGCAAAGCAAGCACAGTGCAATTGAAAGTATAAGCGGGGATCTTTTGAAGATACGAAATTGGTGTTTTAACAACCTTTTGCTTCTGAATCCAAGCAAGACACAGCTTATGGTTTTTGGAAGTAGACAGAAAGTAGCTGAGGTACAAGATTTTTACGTGACTTTACTTGGAAAGAACGTCCTTCCCAACAAATCAGCCAAAAACCTAGTAGTCACCCTCGACCCTCACCTTTCTTATGACGAACACGTAACGAAGACCGTTTCCTCTTGTATGTCTCGTATCGGACAAATAAATCGAGTTAAGCACGTACTCGACAAACACTCATTACCGTAATTAATGCACTTGTTTTCAGTAAGTTATTTTACTGTTCGAGCGTTTGGGCCAACACAACTACCAAAAATTTGAACAAGCTACAATCAGTTAAAAACTTTGCTTTCTGTATTGTTAGTGGTGCCAGAAAATTCGACCATGTTACACCAATCCTAAAATATCTAAAATGGCTTCCTGTGACTGACCAACTATATTATCGCAGTGCAATGATGACCTTTAAGTGTATGACAGGCAGTATCCCTACATATCTATCCTCGCAATTTAGAAGACGTCAGGATGTATCGAACCGGGACACTAGGAATTCTCGACAACTTGATATTCCCCTGTTTAAAACAACCGCCGGTCAACGAACCTTTCTCTACCAAACTGTGAACATATGGAACTCTTTAGAGCCCTCCTAAAAATTTTGCGAGTGGCAGTTGAGTCTTTCAAACGACGCCTTAAACAGTCGTTACTGCAAGAATTCCTAAACAATTGATAATATAGTTGATATCAGTGGTTGATACTTTTATATTATATACGTTTGTGCATTAAGGTTAGGGTTAGGGTTATGGTTAGGCCAATAATTAATATTCATTTTTTGTTATTATAAGGCATTATGCATTAATCAAGATTTAGTGAAGTTTGAACTTTAGATTGTTACCTTATTTATATATATTGTAACTATAACTATGCTAGTATGTAATTATCTTCGAAAATCCTGTTTTGGGGAAAGATAATAAATTATGTATGTATGTAACTATGTAAGTTTCTAAAACCTAAGAATTCAAGGTTTTTAACACACCTTTTAACTTTTTACAACCTCATGTGCTCCGTATACAATTACACGCGTCGATGAATTAGTTTTGGTCCTTCTGATATATATATACACAATGTGAAAGTACTGTATTACGACAAATTATTACAGATGAGTTGATTGTAGTTGGCTCTGCAAGAAATAGAAAGAGTATGATCTTGGATGAGCAAATTACTGCCTACGGCCCTGTGGCTGTGGTTGTTTAAAAATTTAAAATTTACTGAGCAAGTTACTTTCAAATTCTACGTTTTAACAGACGAAGGTCAATTTACTGACATTGTTTTAAAAAGTGTGGGTTGTAACACCCCCTACACCCCAACTCAGTACGCCACTGTCTAAAAGTTTTTGGAAGTTAGGCTAACTAGTGACTTACTTACTAGGCTAATCTGTTTTCCAAGAGTTACTGAAGTGTTTCTGTTCAATAATTGTAAGTGAAATGGTTAACTGAAATCAATTTGAAATTTATTTCACAAATTATTGGGGGGGTCCCAGCCCCATCCGCTTCAGACGACCAGGGGTCGGGACCGCTGGTCGGGAGCGCATTTATCTTTGCGGAGAAGAGAGTATTTATAACAAAGTAGGGCACATTGCAAGTAATACTGCAGACTATTTTGGCTACATCTCATTTTATAGAAATACTGTAAGTCGTAATACTTTTCTTGTTTCTTTAAGTCAAAAGAGAAGTTGATGTCAGCAATGAAGATGATCTAAGAACAAAAGAACAAGCTATTTTGGATCTAGGTTCACTGCTAGCAAAGAATGGTCGTGCAGCAGGTAATCAGTTTGCATTTAGAAATCCAGATGAATAGTTTGCCACACCAATTGTACCTGTCGCTGGCTTTAGCTTTTGATTGTAGTGCATACTTGTTATACTAATAGAGAGGATTTTTGATGCATACAAATATTTTCTTTTTAAAAATCGCAAAATTTTTATAATACCGGTAGCCATAGGCGTATAAAAAATGGAAAGGTCAACAAATTGGGCAAATTTTCATCCCAAATCAGGCAAAAATATGCTTTTTGTTAATCAACACAACGAAATCATTCACTCAAAATTCATTCATGTACCTGTTTTCACCTGTGTGTATTCGAGAGGGGGGAGGTGGAGTAAGGTTGAATTAAAGTCGGGCATTGTCATTGTCAGTTATGTTTCTGCACCCCTAAAATATTGGCCCTTATGCCTACAGTATGTGCCAGTAGCATTGTTAGACAAAGTGAATGAGGCAATGGTCACAAATTTTGTCAGATTAGGTAAAGAGTATACTAGGTAGCAGCTTGCTGAATTCCAAAAGACGGAGCTCAAATGTGACTAAGTTAAAGCTAAATAAGGTGACTTTGACTGCCACCAGCTCAGCACAGTTAAGATGGAAGGGTTAGGTTTTGACAAAGCACAGAAATGAACAAACCATAAATTTACTTAATAAAACGTATGAGTTTTCAAGCAAGTCAATGACAGGTGGTTACATACATGTATCTAATATTAACGAATCTGGATGAAAATTACCATTACATTTTAGTTATTACTTCAGGTGACGTGCCCAAATTTATCGTTAAATCTGGCACATGAAAAGTGCACTGTCTGAATCTATGTAGCACCAAATTTAATAATTATGCATTTCATAAAAGTTTTTAAACACACACCCTGAAGTAAAACATGTTAGTAAACCGTTTTATTTAAATTTGATAAGAGTAAACATACATTAAAAGTGGCTATAAAGCAACCTTGATACTGTATAATACAGTACTGTACTGTAGAATGGTTATTGACAAAAGTAAATCTGCAAAGTTAGAACTGAACAAGATATTGTCAAGCAGAAAAGTTATTTTGAAAGATAAAACATGATGCAATCACATATGACTGTTTGATTTCTTATGTATATATTAGGATTTTGTTAATAATGTTGTTGAATTTGCAGAACTTGAAGGTCTAGTGAAGTTTATCCAACCATTCATGCTGCTTATTTCCAAAGCAAAGGCTGCTAAAATGGTCCGTGAACTACTGGATCTTTTCCTCGATATGGAAGTATCTACTGATACAGAGGTATATATTGGCCTGCAAAGGGAATATATTGTCTATATGCAGTAGTAATTAGTCATCGATTACTGTAGGCCTCTCTATTCAATCAGTGAATAATTAGTGCCATCACACCAATGTGGTTACCCCAAGTCCTATTATCCAGCGCTTAAAACATTCTAAAACTCATTAAAATGTTTGAGAAGCTACAGAACATGTACATCTCTTAAGTTATGTATTACAGACATTTGCTTGATAGCAAAACTATTTTTAAGTTAAACATTCATAAATATTTGATTGGTAAAGATGTGTAAAAACTTTAATATTCTTTTCTCTTTCAAAATATTCTGGCTTAATATGAAAGTAGAATTGTTACAGCGTTGTTAATTTTTGCGTTCGCCAGATGATTGTATTTTTACAGTGAGGAACTGCTCCACATGCTTTAAACAGTAATACTGTTGGTATGTTAAGCAAACGTAATATATACCAGTACGTAACCTGGTAGATAAATTTTCTAAATTATAAATACTGTAATCTTAGGTCGAGTTGTGCCTTGCATCGAGTGGGCAAAAAGTGAGAAGCGAGTCTTTTTACGACAAGCTTTAGAGGTATGGCTAATGTGTATCATATTTTTACTTACGTGAATAGCATTACCGGTAGTACATACTGTATTACGCAATTAATGCATGGTTCTAATATAGGTAGGGATAAACGGAATAATGAGGGTTGTGGGATCATATACTATCGAGAGGAAAGGAATGGAAACGCCAATGCAAAAAGCTGTCGTCATTTGCGACATCCGTGATATGGACTAAAACCCTATCAAAGCGAACCCTGGAAATTAAGAGGCATAATCTTTTACGCTTTTTCAATGAAATGTTTATAACCTCAAACAAAATATTTACGAAACGGAAACATAAATTGTTGCTGTTTATTTTGACATGCAAGAAAACCCATTTCTGAAAAACAAGTTTCAATACATTAAATAGTTTTTTGTTTTAGTAGTCTGATAATAGATATACAGTACGAAACTATCATTATATGAGTATGTCTTTGATTTTATATTTGGCAAAAATAGCTGGCAGGCTCAGACATCAGTAATTGCGCGTACTGTACAAGTTAGCCATTGTTATTGTTCAAGCGAGCATCGCAAAATTAACTCTGTAACTCGAAAGCAAATGTTTCTTCTTCCATAAGAATTTTATAAACCGATTGCTAGTGACAATTCTTCATCTACGGTTCTGCGCAGGACCATGTCAGTGCCGGGTATCTGCAGCCCTGAAGGCATGACCCTCGCCCACCCTGCCGACAACTTTTAATACTTGATGAACTGGTCTCAGCCATGGTAGTATAAAGTAGCTTGAAGCCCGAGTGCAAAGTGATTAGAGCCGTTCATCAGACGTCTCTCTGGCTTTGGGGGATAGAGTATTTCTCCACATCACCAGTAACTAATAATGTGCACATTGTAGTGCTGAATTTCATCTAATGCTACAGTTTAAAACAAAAGATTCCCCCCCCCCCAAAAAAAAAAATTACTTGTATAAAATATCTAATACAAAGTAGAACATTGAGGTTGTCGTACTGCATATTTGAAACCTTTCAAGAAGTCCGCTTTGGCGAGAGTGCCAGGCGGCACTGATGAGTGCTGGGCGCTACCGCTCGGCGCCGCCCACCGTGGGCAGAACCCTGTTCCTCTCGAATGTCTATGGCGGGATCAAATTAACCACCTGGAAAATATCACAAGAACTTGGACGTTTCAAACGAAGGGTCTTCGTTCGAAATATGGAAGTTCTGGTTGTATTTTCAGGTAGTTTGTTCCTACAAACCTTCAAGCATACAGTACTACAGAATGGATGGAATTGAAGTGGGTATGTGAAATATGTTGTTTTTTTCTACATACTAACAAGGTTGAAAACAGTGTCATATCGTATATGCCACTATATGGCTTATTACTTAACGCCGTTTTGAATTTAATAGGACAAGAACGTTATCTACTGAATTATTTTTTTAGGTTCTAAATTATTAAAAGAGTTGAAGAAACTAGATGATAAGATGTTACTTGTCGAAGTACAGTTATTGGAAAGCAAAATGTATCACTCATTAAAGAATATTCCAAAATCAAGGTACCTGTAGGCTTTAGGTTGTAGGTTTGCTTGTAACGAGGTAGTCTAGCGGTGAAGACAACTTAATGAAATTTATTTAATCTCGCCACACCTTAATCCCACCCACAATAATTTTAAGCCCACTCCTGTTCATCCAGGTCACCCAATGACAAAGGCATGGAATCATAATAATCATGCATTTAGTAATTTACAAGCGCGAGCTACAATCCTGGCAAAATGTGGCTCGCGCTTCTATCGAGTTACGTAGGCCCATGGGGAGTTGACAGTAGACGAGAATCTTGCACATACGATGAGATCAAGCGCTAGACTAGACAAGAGATAGAGTTTTCAACAGACAACAGGCATATAGATTACTTCATGGTTGAGTGCGTACAGGTGTACGATTTTTACCTACGAGCTGTGAAGAATCGCTAAACAAACGAGTGAGTGCACCGAACGAGTGTGTTTAGCGATCCTTCACAACAAGTAAACAAAAAGTACATCTACTATGCACACAATATGCTACTGTACGTCATGCCCACACGCAATTAATGCTAATTCATTGATTAAACTATTTACGTAATCGTTTCACTATACTTGCTACAAGTCGACTCCGTTGACGCGCGGTAAAGTCGAGACGCGCAGTTAAGCCCAATTCAACGAAAGCGCGAATCGGAAATTGGCCACTTGATACGGGCCGCTATCCAGTAATTGTAAAGTCAGTCCGTATTAACTCAGTCCGCATTAACTCAGTCATTATGCGGGTCGACTTGTAGCAAGTCTATCGTTTCACAAGCTAGTTGCAGTAGTTGTCGACAGAGGAGCGTAGTTGTTGCTCTCGACTGTCGAAGTCGACTGTCAAAACACAACGTATATATCTACTCACTTGGATTATCCACCAAACCCAGTATTCTAGTTCAACCAAGTGAAGGGCAAAAAAACTTTGAAGTTTACCTTATCAGAACCCGCACACCCGATCACCTATATATACAGAACTTACGGTTACAGCTCAGCAACTGGCCTCTGTAGCTCATTTGGTTGGAGCGCTGCACCGGAATCGCAGGGCCGTGGGTTCAATTCCTGCCAGAGGACCTAGTGTTGCATTTTTCGCAACCGTTCCTGGTTAGGTCTTAAATTGTGTATATATATACTCACTTGGATTATCCACCAAACCCAGTATTCTAGTTCAACCAAGTGAAGTGTAAAAAAATCTTTGAAGTTTACCTTAATACTGTCTTGTAATTTTTCATAATTTCTTTACAGGGCTGCTCTCACATCAGCACGGACGACCGCCAATGCAATCTACTGTCCACCGAAGTTACAGGTAGTGTACCGCTATTCCCATACTTTGTTTATACTTTGTTTTGACTAAATCCATCTGATTGGTTTACCTTTTATCACGTGCATGCTCGCTTTTGTATGCACTATAAAAGTGTATTCCCCGACCAACTTTAACAACTTCCAGACGAGGGGCCTTCGCTGGAAACGTCGACATTCTTGCTGAAATTTTCACGTAGTTTGATCCTAAAGACCCGAAGCTTACCGTTATATATTGATAACAATAATTCATGCTTGTGATTTATTGAATGCTTCACTCTTTACTAATTGTGTTTGATTCTGATTATTATATACTGTATATAACATTATGTCGATTCTGAATTAATGATTTTCTAACATTATTAAACTTTCTAAACAGTATATGCAATAGTGATTTGTCATTGCAACAAACTTTAATAGCGCTTTAAGAGGAGATGTTTTTCTATGTTACGTAACAAGCGCTCAAAACTAATTGAGTATATAATGTTACCTGCATGGTTATGACTGCATTCGCAATTTTACATCTTTTGTACGTTTTAATCGTCAAACAAACCTAAATGATATGTTTGTTTCATTGTCTGTATTAAAAATAATGCCGAAATAAGAAGATTTTAGATGGTACGCCAAAGAGAAAACGACGTTTGAAGTTCCGTAGGCTTTGCTAATATTGCTGTCAATATGGCCGATCAATTTAATCGCATCTGTAATAGTTGTATTTTAATTTTCAATTTTTTATCATTATTTTAATGTTTCTCAACCGCCAGATGCGTAACTGTATAAACTAGAAAATAGAGCTAAAACAAAGTCATTTTGGGAGGTACGCCAAAAAGATATTAGGTTTTGAACACTTTTCATCGCAAATGCGCGACATAGGAAAAAATCGCCTCTTAAAGATGTTTACTTGTATGCAATTGATATCTATATTTACATTTTTAAATTTGTTTTACAGGCCGCCTTAGATATGCAGTCAGGTTTGTACTTCACATTGTTTTTACAGTATGTTTGCGCTCTATCAGTATTCACGCAGACCTTAGGTGTTCCACAACTTGTATTGCCTGTTAAAACACTTTTGTTCGTCTGATAAACAGTACATAAAACACTGATAAAAACGACATTCGTTCACATTGTTTTACACATTAGTTTATCAATACACAGCGAAAGCGTTTCAAAACTCGTTAAACATGTATACATGTAGCATGTTCGAATATGAGACGCATTTCCTGCTTTTTGCAGATATCATTTCCACCAGCGATGGGATGGTGGTTTGCATTACCATCCCAACGGTTTCAAAGAACAAACTAATAGATTTTCGTCATGTTGGGTGAAATTTAAATTACATGGAAATAAAAAAAATCGTACGATGACGTGCGTAGCAGGAAATGGGTCTCATATTTAAGCTTGGTACCACTTACCAGCATGATGTGAATGAAGGATTCTCTTTCATCTATAGCTTATGATCTGTCATTCATGCCTGCACATTGAAGATATCAACAGTATTTAGTTGCCAGTAATGATTTTTCCTTTTTTTTTAGGAATTCTTCATGCAGAAGAAAAATACTTTAAAACGGCCTATTCATACTTTTTTGAGGCTTTCGAGGTCTGTGGTAATATTTATTGCACCCACATATAATAGTTAATTTCAGCTGCATTCATCGTATGCGGGTTGGAGGAAGGTTGGAGGGAGAATTAGTATTAGGAGTCTCGCCCCGGGGATGATTTTCTGGGGTATTCATCCCCCCGAAAATGGTACTGGAACGAAATTTTGACCCCTTTTTGGTTACCTAAACAAAGAGGTCTTAATCTCATGATTTGTTTGCTACAGTACATTTCGATTCAAAATCGATACATTTTTTGAGTAAATTTGTAAACGAACATATGCGGCTCTTTTTCTAATATTTCAACCCTACTGCTATTTATTAAGATACTTAAATCATAGCTTCTATTTTAGGACAATACTGCATCAGCCGTCGTTACTTTTACAATACAGTGATTCACGCAGTGAGTTACAGGGCAGCAGATGGTGGTCAACTTCAAAAATGTTGACACTTACAGCTGCAAGAAAATTAAACTACATCTCTCAATTCTATTTATTAGCCTTCAAATACGAGACTGCTAGAGTATGTATAATGAAAAGAATTATCATTATTCTCCGTCACTTTGATAACTGCAGGTTGACCACCATTTGTTGCACGATAGTGCTTGGTGAGACCCACCTATAGGGAAAGCAATTTTAGCCCGACCAATTCTATTATTCTAAGAATGCAGCATGTGCTGACCTCTTGATCTGTATTTTACTAAGAAAAAAAAACGTTTCTCGGGCTTAACATCTAAACAAAACTGATATTAATAATGGTCTTCATATTTTAAATCCTCTTCTTTATTTTACTTCATCATATAATTGTCTTTTGCAATTAAAACATGTAAAAAAGGCGCGGTAAACAACATTAAGAAAACGACTCTATTGCTGCTGTCCAATAGACACCAGTCCGATATCGTAAAATCTTACAGATACGAGGCCTTAGTAAAGTCCTCGTCAAATTAGGATGAGAGTTCATCACAGTCAATGAGAGTCGCTCGCGTTTGAATGCTAACTCTCGCCGACCCTAATGCACTCTCGTCAACTCTCATCAACTTTGAGCTGGTTCAAATTTTGATGAGAGTTTTCTCTCGTATATCAATGCGCCTTCCCAGCACTACAACCACCATCACGATGTCTCGCTTTTGCGTACCTCTGCTCATTCTTGTTTTGTTATTTTTATAGGGCTATGACTCCCTAGAAAATCCTAAAGCGCAA
The DNA here is from genome assembly GCA_016169945.1 of Trachythela sp. YZ-2020. Lineage (NCBI taxonomy): Eukaryota > Metazoa > Cnidaria > Anthozoa > Malacalcyonacea > Clavulariidae > Trachythela > Trachythela sp. YZ-2020. Next base: position 127,993 of record JADLSH010000351.1, read on the forward strand.
GCTGCATTAAAATACATGTTGCTTTGTAAGATTATGTTGAACAGGTACGAAATATGCACAGTTATAATTTTTGAAGCTTTTTATGGGAGGTTAATAGGCCAAGAAAAAATATGTGGGTTTTCGGTTTCCTGACCCTTCCTAGCCTGTTGCCTCTGAAATTTCTGACACTAAACTTTAGATTGAATAGATTTATCACACTGATAAGTGTTTCCACTTTGAATTTGAAACAATGTGACAGGAAATTTTGCTGGTCTGTGGAAACACGCGGCAGTCGATCCTATGAACATTAAAATAGTTTAGAAAATGGATCAAACCTACCCTACCAAGGTTTTTTCAAGAAGAAATAAGAGTCTATATTTTTTTCTTATTAAAAAAATAGGATAGCCTTAGCTTTGCCTTCAATATGTTAACCTTTGCTAGTCTACCTAGTCCTAATCTTCATACCTTAAAAAGGGCAGGCTGCTAATGCAAGCACGAGTCGTATATGCGGTTAGCCAGACATGGAAAAAAGTGGGATCTCGGGATCCTAGATAATGAGGAACATTTGCCTTAGCAACACGCAATTGGGGAACACTTTGAATTTTTCACGCGTACTTTAAGGAATTAAAGGAAAATTCTAGGAATCATATTTAGTTATCGGCCATTTGAGCCTATTTTGAGATTGGGAAGTGTTTTTCTTGTAAAAAGCTAGAGGAATATTGTTCCTCAATATTTCATCTGCAGTACTTCCCCAGCTGAAATATTCTCTGAGGAACCTGCTTTCTGCCTATCAGTGTGACAGTGTATTACATAAATAACATGCAATCGTATAGAGCCTGACTTATGCTATGAGGAACATATTTTTGGTTTGGAACATCTTTATGTTGTGAAGAAGCTCAAATATGCAGTCAACAACCTGGAAATTCAGCGCATAACTTCACATGTGTTGTTTGGAATGTGCTTCTTGAAGAGGATTGGTGATGGCGTCTAAATATAGATTGAATGGGGAAACTATCACAACTTGATTGTTGCACACGCAATGCACGCTCAACTTTTTCATTGCTCTTACGCACTTTTGAACCGAATTTGAGGAACATTTGAAAAAGGCAAATTTAGGATCCGAGGAACATTGAATACTTTTCCCAGGTCTGCGGTTAGCGCATTGCGGCTTTATCGCTGAGTAAGTTAAGCCTGAGTAGGATTTAGTCCGGAGTATAGGATTTTATCCTGGATTTTACTTAGGATGGATGACTATCCGCCACAGACTTGATATGCTAGATAACTCGTGTATAATTGTGGTTGGTTCTCTCCTGTGCTTCGAGGGTCTTTTTCCCTGTCCCCAGTTTTTCTCTCACCAAACACTGACCCTTCCACCTTGAGCTGTGTTACGTGATCAGACATGGATCGTATCGTGGCAACCACAGATGTTCGTGTAAGCTATCGACACGTTCACGTTTGAATTACACCCGTTTTCAAAATTACGCGACCCGACAGTTCTATGTCACGCGAACTAAAAATAGCAAACGTAAACAAAAGACATTTTAAACTATATATTTAATACCTAAAGGATCATATTGAACCGAAATAAAGCTAGATATACAAACTAAGAGAAATATCAAAGCATCACACCAGAAATCTATCCCGTGTATGTCAAACCCGCTTCCGCTAGACTATAGCGTCATATTATAATTTGTATTTTAGAATAACTACACTAAAATATCTTGAGAATAATTCCAAACTCTATACATAAAGGCTGAAAAGTTAATAATCTTGATAAGGAAACACACATTTGAATGCTTCACAGTAAACCACTTTGAATTTCGAATTGACATAAAACCCGCATGTAAATTTAGAGTATATTTTCGGGCTAGTCGCGTATTTTGAAAACGGGTGTAAGTCCCTTGAAATAGAGGATAATTGGCATCTCGTCATGAGTAATAGCAGGTTGCATTTCAAAAATAGGCGTCTGTGCTCAAAATTTCTAGGTTAAGGCAAGTATAGGGATATCATGCATTGTCAATGCTACCTTCCGTCCCTTCCAAATTTTCTACATAATTTTAGGATACGATTGAAAATGTTTCCTTTTTTTAGTCCGGAAGATGTGCAGTCACTTATCAGCGGCAAGCTTGGCCTTAAATATTCAGGACCCTCGGTAAGTACTCGATGGAAATTTTGCACCGGTGACTATAACTCCATTTATGTTCCGTAGATCCCTAAAGTCCAGTAAGTGCGAACTTTAATGCAGTGTAATACTGCCATGAAATAGCTTAATACTACGTCAAGGTTCTCCACAGTTGTGAGCGGGACAAGTAAAAGAGGTGTCAGAACAGGTAAGCGTGCCGTAGCGCCGGAGCAATTTTCCCTTTCGTAAACGGTCAGCTCGTCCCGAACGGTCAGCTCGTCCCACCTCTCACAGCATACTGGGGAAAGATAATCTTAACATTCTCGCGCACGTGTTAATTTTGAGACAGTGTCGCAAACATGGCGAATTTAGCCGTTACTTTTACGAGTCTAGACAAGTTGATTAAATTTTCTAACGAATTGCTTCCACGTCAGTGTTACTAGGCACTCCGTCGAAATTAGATGGACGTGATTTAATAATTGGCTCAACAGAATTTTCTGACAATTTGCTTGAAATGTGATATCATATAAGAACATTTACAGCTAAATAAACCGACCGGAAACACAACATAATAACTTGCGTTGCCATATATTTCATAGAAATTTGTGAAAATTATAGTCTCACACCGCAATATTTACTTCATACTATTCGACATACTATGCACAGAATTGTGTTCGCGGTAGATGAAAAATTTTACTAAGAACCATGTATTTACAAACCCCTATTGGAGTATTGCCGTATTAGTATTTGTATCAATTTCGAGTTTTTTTGCCGTGGAAATTTAACCTGCGATCAAAAAAGAGATTCGAAAATCTTTGACTCGGATTCAGTCCCGCCACGCGCAATAGGTCTGATGAGTCATATCTGAAATATTATCACAATTCATGTTATTTTGGTCAATCTATTTTAAATGCAAAAACCCGTATTTACTAGGTAATTAGCAGACAAATATGATAAATTACTTATCTTAATGGAATATCTTAGCCTGTCCAGTTTACGCAACTACAATTTACGCAACTCAGATCTTAAGCTATATTTGCCAAAACCTAGAACTGCAGAGTATATGAAAAAAAGTATTGCTTATAGTGGAGCAAAACTTTGGAATGGCCCACCACGCGAGCTTAGAATTTCCGCTTCATTAAATTCTGTTAATGCGTTAATTTCTGACACTAGCCTATCCTAATGTTCATTCTTCTTCATATTTATATTCTTTATATTTCTAGTATATTTGTTAACAATTTAATGCTTGTATACAGTTTTTATGTTGTTGTCACGCCCCCCTTGGAAATCAGTATTAGCTGAAGGGGTTAGCGTGGATAAAGATAGTTTACGAAAAATAGATAAACTGCTTTTGTGTAGTCATCACCTGAGTTTCAAAGTTTCAGTATAAATCGCAGTTGTTCCGTAACACTTCTGTATTTCGTATTTACTGCACTCGTGTATAACTCTAATGCACTAACTACAATACTACATATGTTTGCTTTCCCGATAGAAGCCAGCACCCGGCGAATTTCGCCGCCTATAGTATATACAATCGCCGGTTGTCTCTCGAAATTTCAATCCAAAATATTTCCTTCTTACCACAGAAATATCAAGGGAAAGTTTTCTTGCTTACAGTGGAAGTACGGGGTTTGCAGGAGGACGCACACGCAGTTGCCCGTAGACACACAGTGGACGCACGGCGCCCGCTGGAGGGACGCACTCACAGTCGCCCGCAGACGCACAGTGGACGCACGGCGCCCACAGGAGGAACGCACTCACAGTCGCCCGCAGACGCACAGTGGACGCACGGCGCCCGCTGGAGGGACGCACTCACAGTCGCCCGCAGACGCACAGTGGACGCACGGCGCCCACAGGAGGAACGCACTCACAGTCGCCCGCAGACGCACAGTGGACGCACGGCGCCCGCTGGAGGGACGCACTCACAGTCGCCCGCAAACGCACAGTGGACGCACGGCGCCCGCTGGAGGGACGCACTCACAGTCGCCCGCAGACGCACAGTGGACGCACGGCGCCCGCAGGAGGGACGCACCCGCAGACGCACAGTGGACGCACGGCGCCCACAGGCGGGACGCACTCACAGTCGCCCGCAGACGCACAGTGGACGCACGGCGCCCGCTGGAGGGACGCACTCACAGTCGCCCGCAGACGCACAGTGGACGCACGGCGCCCGCTGGAGGGAAGCATCCGCATGTGGAATATGGATGAGAATTATTCAATCAGAATTAGGAAGCACGGTTACAGCCCCTAAAAGTAACGGCTGGACAACAACCGTCCAAGAATGACTCTTGACTGGTCACTCCTTTTGCCTGATCGGTCATTTTGACCGGTCAGATTTGTCACTAACGGCAACATATTTTGAGAAAATGAAAATATATAACATATTAAATGGACTCGGTCCATTCATTTACTTATCAACTGTTTGTTTATTTAGCTTCAAACGATGAAAAAGATTGCCGACGCCAGCCATCAGCGCTCACTTCTTGAGTTTAAAAAGGTAACTTCACGTGGAAGTTTACGTAAAACTATATTATGATATAAACATACCGTACGTCCTCTATTAAGCCCTCTGTCGGGATAATTTACTGCATTTAATTCTAATCTGGATGAAGGCAAAAACACTTACGACTTAATCCGGATTCAAACCGTTCAGAGAATATTTGATAGTTATTAACTTCAATATTGCAACCACATTGGCGTCTGTGTCAGTCAGTTACTGTATATCACATACAATATGATGTTGCTGACGACAGATCTGCATTTACAATCATTCTGGAGTAGATTTTAAATGGGATTTAAATGTCAATATTTTTATTGATTAGATAGTAGCAACATACAAAGAAGAATTGCAAAGCGATCCAATAATCCAGGTAAGTAAATAATTAGTTTCATTTCGTTTATTTTATTGTGTTTACCACTCCGACGTGGACGGAAATCCTCAACAGGTTGTACAACCCAATTGACACAGGTATTCGAGTGCTATTAGTCAGTTTGTTAGTTTGTTAGTTTGTTAGTTTGTTAGTTTGTTAGTTTGTTAGTTTGTTAGTTTGTTAGTTTGTTAGTTACTGTAGTTAGTTAGTTATAGTTAGTTAGTTAGTTATTGTTAGGTAATTAGTTATAGTTAGTTAGTTATAGTTTGTTATAGTTAGTTATTTATGGTTATTAATCCCTAAGGGTTAATGTCGGATAGTTTTGGTGAGGGAGGAAAACCGGAGTGCCCGGACAAAAACCCTCGAGAAACAGGAGAGAACCAACCAATCTCAACTTACATGAGCTTATGAAGCACAGGGGCGTTACCAACCAAGTAAATCTCTACCCTCGACCTGCAGTATAGCCGGCTTAACTCAGCGCGCTAACCGCATCTGCCACCCTTGCTTCGCTTTGTAAATAGTTTGGAGTGGAAAAGAACTCGTGTTTATAACGAGAAAATTTTGCAAGAAATTTTATACCTCCGCCCGCTCCGTAACAATGGTGTTACTTAATGAGTTCAACCTTTGGATTATCTTCAAACGTGGGCCCGTTGATCCTTTTGTTTTTCTCAATTTTCAATTGTGCATTGTTTAGAATCATCTTGACACTTTATATGACAATCTTCTCGAACAAAACTTGTGCCGTATTGTGGAACCTTTCTCGAAAGTAGAGGTAAGGTGTTGTTAGGTCTAGTGTCATCGCAATGACGAACAGGCTGGGGTGGGGCTTGCTAGATCATCTCCTAAAGCACTGGTCAAACGAGGATGAGTGTTGCAACTCTCATGCGTTGGTTGAAATTTTAATGGTAGTTCATGAGAGTTTCCCTCGTTTGACTGATACCGGACACGCGCGGTATTATCCAATCAACCTTCGTGCAACTATTTTTCTAGTTTGATCGGGCCTTGATTAAACTCTCATGTAAATTCTCGCTTTCCAACTCTCATTCTCGTTTGACCAAGGCTTAACACTAAAAAACAGTCCAACAAAATGTTTCCCATAACATCCATACCTTCGTGTAGCCTTCGTGTAGTACAACTATATCAAGCTGCTACAACATTTTTCCTCACAACCAACCTCGTCTCCAGGGCCATTTGTTGAGGGAGGCGAGGACTGGAAGAATGCCGTGGAAAAGGCTGGATGTGATATGACCAAACTTTCCAATATATTTGAAAACTCTTTGCGCCCGATTCTGGTGCTGACTAATAAATATTCAGTATTTGCTCGAACAACAACATGAGTGCAATTTCGTCGATCGCGTATTACCAAAACCGCGGATGCTTCCTCTCACTCGAAAAAACATGTCATGCTTCGTGTCATGCTTCGTGTCATGATTCCTAACGTTGTGAAATCGACATTTCGAGAATATCGACATCTGATTGGTCGTCGCTGTGGACATCGTTTATCTTCATTCCATCAGAAAAAGTCACTAATATTTAATGCAGAAAGTCTAATAAACTGCTCGCTCCTTCGGCTGTTCGGCATACTTTAATATTATTCCGTTTGCTTTCCCGCGTTCTCAAAATATTAGCCAATTGAAACGTCTCTAACAACGTAATTAAATTATTTAGCCAATCAACGGCCATGTTAGTCCAGCCTTTTCCAGGGCCTTCTTCCTGCCCTCGCTTCTCTCAACAAAAGACCCTGCGAACGAGGTTGCCTCAACACCTGTTATTAAGTAATTACGATTTGTAGGGGAAAATGGTTGGGGAACTATTGTGACACGTCTATATATAGTATACAGCTATTTCAATTAAGGTTGTCGTAGAAAATAGTCAAATGTACAATATAAGCGCTAAAAGAATGATGGAAATAATCATAGTTTTAAATAAGTTTAACACATCAGTATTCTCGTGGGAATACAAATACAGTATCTCAGTAGCCTCGCGGGAATACAAATATAGTATCTCAGTAGCCATTTGTATTCCCACGAGAATACTGATGTGTTAAACTTATTTAAAACTATGATTATTCCCATCATTCATTTAGCGCTCATATTGTACATTTGACTATTGCCTGTGACAACCTTAATGGAAATAGCTGTATCTCTTCGATGACCAATGTTCAATAGATAACCGAATTGTGACAAGTCTGTATCATTGACAGCAAAAACTTGTATGCTATCGTATGCTTGTCTCACTTTTAATGTTAATTCCATGATGGGATGGCGTCGGAGACTCGGAGAATATAGAAAATAGTGAATGGGTTATTGTAGTAGAGAGTAAAGAAATTTTCTACCGACCGGTTTCTAGCATAGTTTACAAAATTCTGTTAACTGTGTTCTGTTATTCTGTTAAATTCTCTTATACTGTTAACATTTACAAGTTAAACAGTTAATTTTCTAAAAAAGACAGTTCAGTTTCTAATTATCATTCTCGCTGTCCATCAAGTAAAGATTCCGTTCAAGTTTAATGCTTTGAGAAACTATATGCATGCAAGACCGAAGCCTGGTTTAAACTGCGTTCATTTTTACTTATGGATTTTTTGCAGGTTGATCATGTTTCCCATGTCATTAAATTGGATAAGGTAAATATTCGACAATATATGAAGGTGGAGTAATGTTTTACAACTTATGTGTAAACATTTTTAATTAACATGCGCTGAAATCAGCTTTTGTTTCAAGCAGCAATTTTGTTGCTTGTATTACAGCAGCTTAAATGTAGTTTGGAAATATTTTGTTTTCGTAAGAATGATGTTATATGATCTTTTTGATTTTTCCATTTTAGAATATCGTTGAAAAAAAGTTATCCCAAATGATTTTAGATAAGAAACTACATGGTGAGTGAGTCAAACGATGTTCCCTTAACCAACCACAAATGGAGGTTATTTTTACGAGTGCAGTCTCATTGCCATGTCAGAACGAGGCGAATTATGAGGGCTGAATGCGCGACTGTGACCGCACCTACCCAATAGAAAGATTTAGCTTCACGACGTCCACTCAACATGAGCAGCAAACAGATCGTAAAAATGACCTGTCTGCTGACGCTATTTACATGATTACCGTTAATTTCAGGTCCTGCTTGCTATGTAACTGTCGCGTTGCCGCAAATCTCCAGTGTTTCAGATTTAGGCTGTAACGTCTTCTGCCAAACGGCAAATTTCGCCAGTCGTTGAGTGGGGTTTGTTGTAAATTCGTTGTGTCCCCATCGTATTCAAATAGACCCAGAAATTATTTTAAATTCCCTAATACGTCTTTGATACCCATTTTGTGTTAAAATGTTCAAGGATGACTGTCATACCAAATTCTATCAATTGTTATGTACAAGTACATCTATACATTAATCTTAAAACGTATACGTTAAAATGCATTTGACTTGGTTGTGCAGTATCTCTAAAATGGCTGGCAATGGCATTTAGCATTGGTTTCAAAAATTCGAAAAGTTCCGGGAAGTTTACCCCTAACACCCCATCATCAGCCGGAGCTGACCTTCATTCATCAATTGCGTCAGTTGTGAGAGAGAACAGAAGAAAACCAACTCTCCTAGCATGGGTTTTGCATAGCAATTTCAAATGACATTCAACATTATGTACTTATGAATTAGCTATTCTCAACTCAGCGGTGTATCTTAGCCCATCATTTATTTCTTAGTCAACGAGTAAAAAAACATGAAATTTCTTTACAGGAATTCTTGACCAAGGTGCTGGCGTTTTGATAATCTTTGATCATTCCCCTGTGGATAAAACGTACGAGAATAGCTTGGAGATTATTCATAGTATGAGTAAAGTAATGGATGCTTTGTATCATAAGAGTAAGAAATTATCATAGACAGCTAACCAGGGACACTTTCATACTTATTGCTTATCTTGTAACTACTAATATTTAGACATTCTGTAAGCCGTTGTTTAAGATACTCTTTCAATCTAAATATAAGTATTTCCTCTTCTTTGTTTCAATTTTTCTTCAGCCAAAATGTGCATATAATTATATACAATTATACATTGAAAACCCTTACCTATGAAAACGTGAAGTAACAAATTGTTTAATGCCCTGGTCAACGAGGCTGAAGGTTGATGGGAGTTGGCAAGCGAAAGTTTGCATGAGAGTTTCATTAACTCACATGCCCGGGTCAAACGAAGAGTTCCGTGAGAGTTGACTGGACATTACCACGCGTACCGGTCAAAAACTTTCATCAATTCTCATTCAAAGTTGATGAGAATGCATGAGGGGTCGATGAGAGGTCAGTGGCGGTCAAACACGAGCAACTCTCGACTCTCATCAACTCTCATTCTCGTTTGACCAGGGCTTAAGACAGAGAACCTGCTGTCCGAGATTATTTACTCCGAGGATTGTAGTGCAATGTTTCATTGTTCTTTATAAAACAGCACCCAATTTTTCTTGGTGCGGATTTGCTCTTTGGTATAATTTAGACACATCAGTAATGGAAGGGGAGGCAATAACTTGGTCTTCCGTCCGCAACATTTCTTGGCAAGCTCCAGAATTGAGCAACATTCTTCGTGTTATTTTGAGGTCTTTGAAAAACTCACTCGTGCATGTTATCGAAATTGCAAAACCATGCTATAACCTATGTTTCTCGAATGTGATTGACTTTTTCCAGTGCAATTAATCGCAAACAGCAGCGCGACGATTTGTAGTCACGTGAAATACGAGCCTCTTCATTTAAGTAGTAAAGATTAGGGTTTTAGCTTTTGATTGCACTTTTTTGTATCATTCCAAGCAAAAATGACCAAATCGGCGAGCCGGTTTTATTCGATTCGTATATTTGGTAATTTTTAATATTTTGGTAATTGACACAAAAACAGCTAAACGTCTGATTTTCGTTGCTATGTAAATATTTTAATGAAAACTCAATATAAAACCACAACCTCAAGACTCAAACAGACCAACCCGATCAGCAAACGCGAACTGTCTTCACTATCAGACCAGGAGATGTAAAACAACAACTTTTCAGAAATCGTCTTTATTAAGAAAAACTAGGGTTTGGAATGCGTTACCAAGAAATTTGACTTTAAAATCAATAACTTTGAAAGAGTTGAAAAAGGAACTCTTTAACTACTACAAAGTAGTTCTTGAACAGTGTTATGATGTTAACGATCCTCGAACATGGAAGTCAATTTGCATGAAATGTAATCAAGCGCGTGGTCTAACACGAGCTATATCATGTTGCTATTAATTAGTGCGTCTGTATGTTGCGATTTGTTGACTAATTTGGCGTAATATAGGTGTAATAAAAGTTACTGATATTCTAACTCGCCATATTAAGATCGAGGGTCGCAATGTGCAGACGTACCTTAAGTTTGTAATTTAATACTTCGTGTTAATGTAGGACCGCAGTAATTGGCGTAAGCTGTTGCGGTTGCCCTGCCAGTTGTGTTGTGTATGTCGATGTCTGTGTTGTATTGTATTGTATTGTATTGTGATGTGTTGTTTAAATATGGCAAAGCAAGTAAAATAAAATAAACGCACGCAGACATGTTAATGGTCACCTTTTTTTCTGATACACGCATTGTGCACTTCCAATGAGCGATTGTATCCTTATGTTTCGCGCGAGAAGAACATTCATTTAGTGTTAAGTTATGGACAAGGCCAAGGGTTTGTGATTGACGTCAAGATCAAAGAGAAATATACTCGTGCGTGAAACATGAGAATGCTACCCTGGCGCAAAAACATCACAAAAGTAATAAAGTAATAAAACACAACATACATGAGAGTGAGTTTTCTCGAAGACTATCATTGCCTGATGAAAGCGATAAAAAAATGTCAAATGGATAGCTCCTTTTACAAATTTTGCGGGAAATGATGCAATTATTTATAATATAGAACATTTCTTTCCTAACAAAAACGAACTTTGTATAAAATAATTAGCCAATCAGAAGACCCGTAGTGACTACTAATTTGTAATAATGACTTTTTCGGTGAAGTAGCCTAATTGTAATTTTTACTTACTACTTTTTTGGTAATGTTACAAAAAAGATTGAATCATTAATACGTTTGAAATATTTGCTACAGAAACCCTGTATGAGGAAAGATACACTTTAAAAGTTATGACGCAAATTATCATGATTCAAATGGCAATGGCAATGTCAATATACTAGAAAGCTTCTAGAATATAGTCATAGACAATAATGAATAAACACCGCCACCAAAATATGACATCGGAATCCTTTCCCCGCGGCTCATCAAAAATATATAACTAGCGTAAAGTATAATATAGTTGAAAAGCCAAGATTACCCAAGAGTTTTTCTTTTTAATGATGGCCAAATTAAGTTTGCAAACAGATATTTCGAACTTCACTTTATGTTTCATTTCGTTTTGTAATATGGCTAGCTATTATTATGCTATACACGGTGTGGAAAATAGTTTTATTCGTTTATTTTTAAAATTCTGAACGTATAAATTTGATTTAAACATCTTTATGTTGCTTGTTTTATGACGATTACAAATATATAATATTCACCCTGTCATATTATTGTGTTATAAGAATAGGCAATAGAACCTCCACTGGCGTGAAATAATTGGTATGCTATGTCACCTATGTAATTGTGTATGCATGTATATGTACGATATTATATCATTAATCGTATAAATGGCTTTTAAACAATCACGAGGGTCTGAAAACTAGACAGTGCTGTAGAAAGTCTAAAATGCATGTGAATAACCTGCACTGTATATCATACATAGGCTAACTTCAAATATTTTTTGCACTTCACTTGGTTGAGCTAGAATAGCCGTGGGTTCAATTCCTGCCAGGGACCTAGTGTTGCATTTTCGCAACCGTTCCTGGTTAGGTCTTAAAATTGTGTATATATCTACTCACTTGGATTATCCACCAAACCCAGTATTCTAGCTCAACCAAGTGAAGTGCAAAAAATATTTGAAGTTAACCTTATCACAACCCGCACACCCGATCACCTATATATACTGAACTTACGGTTACAGCTCAGCAACTGGTCTCTGTAGCTCAGTTGGTTAGAGCGCTGCACCGGAATCGCAGGGCCGTGGGTTCAATTCCTGCCAGGGACCTAGTGTTGCATTTTCGCAACCGTTCCTGATTAGGTCTTAAAATTGTGTATATATCTACTCACTTGGATTATCCACCAAACCCAGTATTCTAGCTCAACCAAGTGAAGTGCGAAAAATATTTGTATATCATACAGATTGTTACTATGGTGATATCCAACACGTGTTTCTAGGGCTGAAGTCGCAGAGGAATTCTTTAACTGGAGTTATCAGAACACATTATGATAATCCTGATTATTGTCATTATACACACATTTCTATGACCAATGCAACAACTATATTTTGAAAGGGTCATCTAAGAAGGTATCTCGAACGTGCGGTGCCAGTGAGGGTGGAGTATAACGAAGATTGGGCGGTTGACTGTGTGTAAAACTACCTGAAAAATACAATAAGAACTTCGACGTTTCGAGCGAAGGCCCTTCGTCTGGACGTTAGCTAGTAGAATGGATTGGGAGAAAACCTGTGCTATTATATATAGTGAATACCAAAGCGATTACGTGTAAAGGTAAACCAATCAGTTGCATTTAATCAAAACAAACTATAAACAAAATATGGAAATCACATTAAAAAGTCAGTGGATTATTTATGAGAATTGGCACCCCTCCTGCACCCCCTTTAGCCAAGTCTAGGAGGGGTGGGCAATCCCCCCCTCTGCACCTCCCCCCCCAGTAAATCCATCCCTGTGATAAATCAAAGTAACAAACCAAGGAAACTCTGCTGATCTATTGTACTTGGTATGGCAGGAAAGTAAAACATAGATGCACCCCCCACACTTCGCATAGGCAAGCCCATCAGGGAAATGCCTACAGTGCTGCGTGCAAACTTGTAACCTGTATTATTGGTTGTAGAAACCAGATTTTTTGGTAGTAACAGGTTTCTTTTGTGCCATCAGAATTCTATTACTGATATGAACTGACATGATTGGCATCAGGTTCAGACTCGTCATCACTTTACAACTCACTCAACTCACTATTAGATCCATTTAAGCCTCGAGAACATCAGAAACATCATACTTTGGGTGCGATACCTAAAAAATAGGTTAGAATGAGAAATACGCAAACAAATCAATGGGTAAAATATTAGAACACTACTAGCATTAATTATCAAACCTCTACATTGTGTTGACCTCTCCGCAGGGGAGTGCCAATCATAAGTGTAAAAGTCTATCAATTATCTGGATAATGCTGCTGAATATGTAAATAATATCATACACTATAAATTATGTTTTATGAAATAATTATGGACTTGTTTAGTGAAAGCTATTTCACGTTTTCAACTAGCCTGTACCTTCAGGGCCGTAGGGAGCGGGGGGTGAGGGGAGTGCACCCCACAATAAATTTACACCAGTCGGCAAATTGGTCCGAAACAGTCGGAAAATTGTGAAATCGGCAAAATTGTAAAAGCTAAGACGAATGATGTTCGGATTAGGCAGTCAGTGGGATAGCGTAGGTGTGAGTAAAAATTGTGCGTAGGTGAAAAACAGGGGGGGTCATGAAAAAGGTGGACAGAAAAGCTGGGAGGGACGCAAAAATTATGCCAATGTTATCATAAAGTCAAAGACATGCATGTATGACAAAAATAAAAAACAACACCCATGAATGAAGACAAAAGTATTGAAAAAATATATTCTATTACTACACACATCCAGAACAATGTGGCTACAGTGTCTCGAATTGAATGTCAAGATACTCTGACGTTTCCATGCTCTGTTTTGGTTGATATAACAAAATTAAACTACCTAAATTTATTTTGTTGATGGTTATGATTTTTCTTCAGGCTCGTCTCAGAATGCGAGAAATGCTGTTTTTAAAAACCCCAGAAATTCAAAATTTCCCGTGGGATCATGCCCCCCCCCGGAACCCCCTAGCATTTTTGCTTCGTTGATTAAATAAGTTAGTACGTATCCTAGTTAATATGCTGTTCCACAGCCGTAAAAACCCTGCCTACGCTGCTGCTTTTTAGGGCCATTTATGCAGGAGAAAACAAGTCGCGACTTACAAAGACGCGTCTTGTATAAAACGCGAACACACTCGTATAAATGGTCAAATTCTAGTAGGTCGCGACTTAAATAAGAACAGGGGTTCAGGCTGTTCCACAATAAGTCGCGACTTATCAGAATTTGACCATTTATACGACTGTGTTCGCGTCTTATGAAAGTCGCGACTTATTTTCTCTCGTATAAATGGCCCTATTGTTCTCTTCTTCGAAACAATTTCACCTACCCTCGATCCCCTGCTAACTTATATGGCAAGTCCCTAAGGTCTGTTCAAGGTTTCAATAGACTCCTAGCCCAAAATTTTGTACTTTTTATATGTAAATAATGTTAATTGACACGGGCGAAATAATTAAATTAAAAAAAATAAATTAAAACGTGTGTTGGAATATTGAGAAGCTCGGCAGATTATATTATTAATCGGCAATTCGGCGTTGATCAATGCCCCCCCCCAATGGACATCCCCTCGCTACCCTGTGTACCCTGCCTGTATGTCACAACGTAATGTCGGTGATGTTTATAGTGCTTTAGTAAATGAAACCAGGAAAACGTATTATTCCAACGTTATTGACGAATGTGCCGGTGATTCGAAGAAATTGTTCAGAATTGTTAACTCTCTGAGCAATGAACGTCAAGTAAAAGAGTTACCTTATCACGAAGACCCTTGCATCCTTGCCAATGAGTTTGGTGATTTCTTCTACAAGAAAATTGAACCCGTCAAATCTAAAATTGGCGATACCTCGGTTAATCCACCTGATGTTTCATTTACCAGCCTCGAGTAAAATTGGATAAATTTTCCTCGGTTACGGAGGATGAAGTTCGGAGGATCATCCTTGAATCTTCAAATGCTTCCAGCCAATTGGATCCCATTCCTACATCACTGGTTAAACTCTGCTGTCATGAATTAGCCCCAGTCATCACTACAATTGTAAATCTCTCCTTCTGTGAAGGAATTGTACCCGATCATTGGAAAATAGCGTTGGTACTAGCTCTCTTAAAGAAGTTTGGACTTGATCTTATCTTTGAAAATTTCAGGTCTATTAGCAACTTGCCGTTCGTAGCTAAATCTGCAGAGAAGGCAGCGATTTCTCAGTTATCTGTGCATTGTACTGCAAATGCCCCTTTTCCCAAGAATCAGTCAGCGTATCGGGAACATCATTCAAC